>OZ010598.1:20779883-20997383 GCA_963932145.1 Acanthosepion lycidas
TAGAAGAGAGTATTATTTATGAGGAATTGGAAGGACGATTCTTTCTTTCTTTCTTTCATTTTCTCACTGAAACAAAGTAGCATCACTGATATGTCTTTTCCATCTTTCTCTGTTAAAAATGGAAGAGTTCATTATTAAAAATGAATTTATTTGAACAAAGTATCTATAAACAAAAAACAAAATGTTTTTTTACTATCCTTTGCCAGCCACAATGATAGAGAAAGCATTACCCTGCACTATAGCCAGTGAGACATAATGCTGCAAGAGCCATTCCATTTCACGATGCTCGTCCCTTCATCAAGACACAATCCCACCAACCCTCCAAAGGAATGCTATCAAACGAGGACCAATAAACCCAGAAGTCTCCACTGACACAGGAGTAAAAATAAATCTGTCCGCAAAAGACGAATATTTAACTATTTTTTTTGATCTCCATGTTCATTATTTATGAGGTCTTGGCAGGGTATAACGTACATATGTGTTAACTTGGAAACTAAGAGAGGGGCAAGCAGAATTATAATAAGATGAGCAACTTAGAAGGCAAGAGTAACTTGCATCAGTATCATAGTAACAGTTTAGTATGTGTCAGTTGGGAAGAGTTGTTTAAGAGAAAAAATAAAGACAATGAATTCATTCAATGAATTTTCGAGAATGACAGACGTTCAAGATAATAATATTATTCTACAAACTTTAAATGATTTTAGATTGAAAATAAATTAAGAGGAATAATTTTGTGTTAGATAAACAAAAGATAGACAAGGAAATGAAATGGTAGCTGATGTGAAATATATAATAATAAAACTTTTCAGATGATGAATTATTTACTTTCCCTGTGGAAATGCTTTATTTTCTCTGATTATCCTCTTTCATTTATTACTGTTCTGTCACTGAGTAAAATATTTAATGATAGTGAAGGCAAGTTAAGAAAGGAGAGCTGAATGAATAAAAAGAGAATTAAACATGGTGGGTAAAAGGAAAAATATCTGTAAAATTTATTTGAAAGAAAGAGAAATAAATAAGCAGAGAGATCAAAGAAAAGAGAGTTTTAAAAGGAATGGAGAGAGTAAGTTATAAAGGAAGGGAGAGAGACAGATACAAGAAAGATAAGGCAAGTAGCAGAGTGCAATAAAACGTAGGAGAAAAAATAGTTTATGGAAATATAAAATGAAAAAAAATTAATGGAAAGCTTAATGGGATGGGAGGGGTGATCCCCCCACAAAAAGAGAAAGAAACAGACATTAATCAACTGTAAATATGACTGAAAACCATGCAACAATCATTGCAATGAATATTTTGCTCATGTAGATGTGTAATATGATGTCAGAACATACACTGTACTTTGTTACAGCAGGCCATCAAAGAAGCATGTTACACCTGTGGGGTTAATCTGGAGCTACTCCCAGCAGCCAAATGTCAAAATCATGTGACCTCACACATGCATAATTGAGTAAAATAAACAGCTGAAATTTCTAGGACACATAATGAGAAAAGTGGGCTTAGAAAATTTGATATTCACAAGATAGATTGAAAGCGAGAGGGATAGTGGGAAATATCACATAATCTATCTAGTGAGCTTGAGTAAATGGATAATGGAATTAAAGTTTAGGAGAGATAATAAAAAGACCAAATTTATTAAGAGGTATAAAGGATAGGAAATTGTGGAGAGCCATAATCACCTATTCTGATGAACATGGCATATAGAAGAAATACCAACAGTATAGGACATATGTTAGCTTGAGTCATAAGTAATTTCCGTTTTGGGGAAAAAGTCGTAGTATTTTGAAGAATAAAGTTGATAAACAAAAAAAAGTTATTCATGACTTAACCTAATACTTGAAACTATTTCTTTGTTCTGAATTCCTGTAGTGTAATTTGAAGTTCAATAATGGCTGAAAGTATGAAAAAAATATGAGAAAAAAAGAAAGTCAAAAAAAAAAAAGAAAAAAAAAAAATGTGTGGAATAATAAAATTCTTTCATCCCAGAATTCTTTATACAAATACAAAAGAATGGAAACTTAAACAAATTCAGCTGAACTTTTAATTAGTTCTAACTCTTTTCTTAAAATAGTTTTATCTCTAATCAAGTTCATTTTAACAACCAGTCAAGACAATCATTACAAATTTATTTACATTATTTACACTTGGACTACTAATTTTTGTTTCATTTTTAATCCTTTTGCTCCAAACAAAGTAAAGTGATAAAGCCTCTAAGATGCAGGGGTTACTGAGCATAAAAGAAATTGAGAAAATGTTGAGAGGAGAATAAAAGAACAGGATTTAGGAGACAGGAAGATGACAATTGAAGTTGCATTTAAATTTTTGTAGATCATAATTGACAGTAAAACAAGAAGCCAGAAGAGTTATTATCACAATGTTTTTGTTATTGTACTCTCTTGCTTTCATTAGGTCCTTGTTGATCCAAGTAACCTTCAAGGAATTTCAAAATGAACCCTTTATTCTGCTTATATATATATATTGTTTTTGTTATGCAGATGATGCCTAGGGATATCTTGTCTTATTTAGTATTGCTCATCCTGTTTCTACTGAGTCTAGGTCCATACTACCTGGCCCAAGTATTGAACTCAGAATTATTTTAAAAACAGACACCATGTTTTTACATGTGTTTATCCCTTAAATATGTTCATCTTGCTTGGTTTTCCCACATCCGCAGGTTTAGAGTGCTCTCTTGACTGAAAGAAAAACTGGTGTTATATAGCTCTCCCAATTGCAGACCCACACTGATTATTGGCTAATACATGCCTGGTATTGTTCATATGCAAATATTCAGCACCACTTACTCTAAGTAGAAGGTCTTCTCTTAACAGGCAATTCTGGAAGAGGATGTAACTCCTGATGCTTACAACACCACATGAAACCATCTCCGAGTCTTTTATTGGTTTGAATTGATTCTCTGCTACATTATACTATCAGATTTTATTATGTAAATCAAAATTTTCATAATAAAATTAACATTAACCAATTGATGTTAGTCAAATTTTAAGAATTTTTTTTATTTGTTTCACCCCAAGCAAGGCAATAATGCCACTAAGATGAATGGAGTTACTAATAGTAAAAGGAAATGAGAAAACTTTGGTGAGGATTAAGAACAATAAAAGGACACAAATAAAGAAGACAGAAGATGGCGATCAAGTTGGTAGAGGACATCCACCTGCAGTTGATAATCAATATCTGAAAACATGAGGTAAACAAACCCATATCACTATCAGATAAATGTCTGAGATAATGGGTGTCAACATTTCAACATTATCAGACTATCTTAAGAAAATTGGCAATGTGAAGAAACTTAAGAAGTGGGTTCCACATGAACCCAGTGAAAGAGTTTAAAATTTTGAAGTGTGTTTGATGTTGTATCTATAATTCAAATTATCCATTTCATGATTGAATAGTGGCTTGAAAAATGGAACCTTTATGATAATCATGGATGTGTGGCTCAATATCTTGATCATGACAAAGTACTGAAACAACCAAAACCAAATTTGCACCAGCAGAAGTTTATAGGAACTGTCTGGTGGTCTACCACTGACATTATCCATAATTAGCTTTCTGGAATCTAACTAGGGCATCACAGTCAAGGTTTACTGCCAGCAACCAAATGAAATGTAAATTCAGTTAAGCAAAATGTGACCAGCACTGTTTAATCAATGAGGTCCAATTCTGCTTCATGACAATGCTCTATCACATGTTACCAGGATGACACTGCTAAAGTTAACCAAATTGGGAGACAAGTTTTTGCCACATCCACCTGATCACTTATCTACCAGATTTTCAAGCATCTTGACAATTCTTTTAATCCAAAAGACATTCTGTTGCAAAGAAGATGTAGAAACTGCAGTTAAAGATTTCTTGGCATGCAAAATTTTTATCATAAAGATATAAATAGCATTTTAATTTCATGGCAGAAATGTATAGATGTTTAGGTTTCAATTTTGACTGATTTAAATACTGCTTAAATATATTAATTCAGGAGTAAAAGTGGATTCTAAAATTGGACATTATTATCTGAACAACCTAAGACAATTCTCCAAATACCTGAATGAATTATTATTTTAAATATTATTATGGATACTATGACATTCTATCACCTTCATCAATCTCTTATTTATTGATTTAATAAAAGAAAAATTTCTAGTTTCAATCTTCAAATATTAACTGCAATAGTTTTTATTGTTTTCAAAGACCTTTCATTGTTTAAATATTGTTTTTCCATTTTCATATGTGTCTTCTAAAAATAGACAACACAATTTCTATTGGATTAATATCTGCAAAGGCTGGGAGGGGGGGTATTACATTAACCTGTTATCTTTAAACCCTTTTTTTTTTTTAGCAAGGTAGATAATAGTTAGCTTTGGAGACTGTGAAGAGGTATTGTCTTGCATAAACATACTCTTTAGCTTTAAACTTCTTGGTTCTGATATAGACCAACAGTCCACAACCACTGCACAAAATGATAAAAACTTTTTTCCCATCTTATTGACTATTGCAGACTTGTTTGCATTCTGTTATGTGTGTGAATGGCACCACTACCCCTTTACACCCCAGGTCTGTGGAAAAATTTTTTTGCATGACACTTGTTCGTGGCACAAAATGTTGGAGACCGCTGATCGAGACGACTCAAAAATTCTTACAATATGTTTGTGCATTTATCTTGGATCCTCAACACCTTTGAAGTTATCAATAATTTTCCTGCCCATGAAAGTGATTTTTTCCGACTTCTCAAGCTAATGTTTTCCATGAACATGAAGTAGAAAGAATATATTGAATCAATTGCTAGGTCTGTTGTGAGAAAAGTTAATTCATGATGCCATGCTAGATAATTTTTTCTTATCAGAATCTATCTTACACATTTGTAAGTCTACCAATCATCCATACATTGAATATTGCTGTCACATGTGGTCTGGTGCTTCTGCTATATATTTAGAAATTCTTGATAAAATCCAAGTAAGATTCTGCAACATTATCCATCCTAATCTGGCATCTCTGTTTCAGTCACTTCCTATTACTGGAATGTACCTTCCCTCTGTCTTTTCTATAAATATTTTCATAGTAATTGTCCTGATGAGCTTTCCTCTTTGAATTATTTCATATTTGAAAATGTTAAATCTATAAGATGTCACACTATTCTTTAAAGCTTGACCAACTGTGTACTGATTATTACATATGCATATGTTGCAATGTAAGTAAAGAATCCATTGAGATTGAAGAGCAATCAGTTAGGTATTTCCCCCAATCAACTATGGAGGGTAATAAGCAGAGAGGGGCAAGAGACAGGAGGTAACAAAAATAACACTGCCTCACTACACAATAATATGAATTTGATGCAAAAATTTCCAGCATCTTTTATATATATCATTATTCAGTCATCCAAGTATTTTCTGTAGATAGTTTAGCTAAAAGATGGCATAAAATAAAAACTATTTCCTCAGAAATGAATGAGTTAGGCTTCAACTTGATTGATTATCAGAAAAAAATCTTTGCATTTCAAGCTTGTTGAACTCATTGAGCAAATGTGTTGTATGGCATGAAATGTCTAAAAATAATAAATCAGAAAACCTACCAAATAGAAAAGCAACATGAAGACATGTATTGTCATACAACCAAAATATCAGATGATGCATTCATTACTGACATAATATTTTATGCATCATTCAAATGTGCCAATTGCTCACTACAGCATTGTGCAGTAATATTTTATCAAAGTTCCACTAATTTATAATCAATAATTCCTTTTGAATACCATCAAATATAAATAACTTCACTACCCAGTAATTTCATTAATGATATTTTTGGAATGAATACATTTTTTAATGTCAGTCAGTCAAGTGCCATATGTGATAGATACTTGGGGAGTCATGTCTCTTTCAGTTCATGAATGAATAGGTAGAATATTTTCCCTCAGTAGGTTGCTATTTTTTTCTGCAGTAGACTGGAACCCAGCTTTCCCTGCTATTCAACCCATCAGGTCATGTGGGAGAAGAGACGGGTTCATGCCTCTCCCAAGGGCATTTGCATATAAGTGAATGTAACAAACCCAAGTGGAATTCAAATGCTGTTCTTTCATTTCACATTCTGAGTCATTATCCTTTACAACACTTTGCACTACACATCTGTTATCAGTTACAATTTTGTCTAAAAATAATGTTCTTCTGTAGCAACAAGAACAGGAAAGTAAGTACATTATTTACATTATTCGGACTATTGTCCTCATCTTTGTCACCATATTTATTACAACATTTCGGCCATTGTATGATCCGACCTTCTTCAGGTGGTTGGAATGTCGAACTTAAACCTTTAGTAGACTATTCTAGTTCCACGTGCCATGTTTAATGGGTGTCAGTTATCAGTTATCTCCTATTTCCCTCTGAAAGTTCTCCACTGCCTTAACTCGGTATTGAACTCACACTCTTTGGGTCTAACCAATGCCTTTATCTCCTGTGCCATGTGTCCTTGAGGACATCTGTGTATGAATTTCTGGGTATTATAAACCTAATGTCTTCAGCAACCATTTTTACCATTGCTCATATTGCAATTTTTTGCTGTTATCATTTTATGTTTTTACCAGAGCCCATATTGCAACTTTTGTTGTTATTATCACTTTTCTCTGGCACTCCTTATTACTGGTTCCCATTTCTATGCTTGGTCAGCTCAGGAGATTTTTGTGGCCTAGCATATATGCTGATTCCTTAAGTTTATAAATTTTCCAATGGTGTTCCTTGTCTATAATCTCAACCTGGTCCCACAGATGGCAGTGATCTCCCTTCTCTCTCCATATGTGGTCAGCCACACCTGATTTTTCCACTTCCCCTTGTGTTACCACTTTCTGGTGTTCTTGAAGCCTTACCTTAAGTGGGCAGCCTGTCTCCCCTTTATATTTCTTTCCGCAGCTGCATGGGATAGCATACACACAATCTTTAGTCATGTTCTCCTCTATGAAGGGTCTTACCCGGGTGAGATATCTGCGAAATGTCATCAAGCTTTTGATGGTAGTCCTGATGTTATATGGACTGCAGATCCAACCACCTGAAGAAGGCTGGACCATACAACGGCCAAAATGTTGTTATAAATATGGTGACAAAGATGAGGACAATTGTCTGAATAATGTAAATAATGTACATAGTACCTCATCTCAGAAATACAGACAGCTAGGAAAGTAAGTGTTTAAAGAATTATCAATGTTCCCTTCCTAAATTTCAGGTGGAACCCATATCTTGTATTTGAATTTTTTTCACAATTCTTAAAAGTAACGTATTGCAGGTGACTCATTATATGATTTGGTTGATTCATTTTCTATGGCTTATCAATCCTCTGCAGGTTATTTAAAGCTAGAAACTAATTTAAGATTGTAAGATTTTTTTTTTTTTTTTTAGATAATAATGATTTAGTGATACCTGTCTTACTAATTAACCCATAGCTGGGAGGAGAAGAGGTAGATCCATATCTAATCAGAATTTGATGATAAATTATAATATGAACATAAATTCTGGGATCAACTCAAAATTACAATCAATATGATGTTGCCATAAGCCCAGCTTAGGCAATGTCAGATCACTCTACAAGTCTAACTGGTACCATGTAACCTATGTGCTGCATTGGTGATAAAACCAGTTTCCCCACCAGGCTTTTCTGATGAGGAGGATGCTTAGACACTCAGCAGGATTATAAACAAGATTTTTCAAAGGGCAGACAAACCTTTTTGCAGGGTCAGTGGTTATCTAGCACAATGAAGTTGAGTGTACATCATAGTTATGTATGCAGCCAGTGTGGTGATGTTACATCATTGGTGGGTAGAAGACTTCTACTTCTGGAGTTAACAATCAAGGCAGAGGGTTCCCCTGATGGAATCAATTTGTGTTCAAGGCGAGTCTTTGTTGGATGACATTGGCTGTCGTTTTGACCTGGAGGGATAGACTCTGCCAGGTCTACATGCTGAAGTCACATTTAGTATGAATGAATACTTCTTCATCTTTCAACTCAGATATGTAGTGCACAGTGACCATACATCAACACCTGATTATGGGACTGATGATAATGGCCTTGAATCACACAAGCAATGTAAGATAACATTTATTAAACAAAATAACAAAAGGAAAGTTAACAGTTTCTCTTCCAAAGAATAAAATGGAATACACAACAAAAATTGTTAATGAATGTATTCGAGTGAGACTTGCCTGTTTAGGCATGTTTTACTGTGAAGGATCCTCAGCCCTTTTGGTTTCAGTGTAAAAAGTTGATGGCACACACTCCGGAAAGAGGAAAAAAGATTTACTTAAGTGTTTACCAGTTTTTAAACCTTTCAGGCTGCTGCTGGTGATATGTTCATTAATGTACTGCAAAACAAAGGTCGAAGTAATCTTCAGGATCACTTCTATGATTTCCCTAAAATTGTCCCCCACAAAAATGAACAAGGAATTTTTGCATTGAAAAAAACAAAACAAAACAAAAAACAATCAAAAGATGACATTTTGGAATCTTGTTTTAATTCTGCTAATCAGTAAATCAATTTTATTATCATGTAATTCATTTACCCAAGCTAAAGCTTTATGACACCTGTTGTAAATGCTATGATAATAATAAAGACAGAAGTCAAACCAATAAATAACGGATATCTAATCTGATATTTGAATCTATCCTTATCAAGAGATAATGACAAATTAATGAATTCTCTGCCGGGAAGCAAATCTAAAATTTTAATGCACATCTGATATGTTATTAATAAAACTATTTGATTACACCAATAATATCCCTCAGGGAAAACTGCAGCAGACAATACTAAAGGCAAGAAAAGATGCTGTAAAAATTATTCAATCACAATAACACTGGCTTTGACATGAAATGACCCAAAGGGGCTGAAATACTGTTAATCATAAACAAAAGTTTTTTTCTTTAATGATGTTAGTTTCTTTGGGATGAGATAATTAATGTAATGTAGCTTCCCTCTGCATTTTCTATAAATCCTTTTATGGTAATTGTTCAGCTAAACTTTCTTCTATGGTACCTTGACTTTATGAATTTAAGCACAGGACTTTATTGGCAGGCAGATCTCATTATTTTACAATTGAAATAGCCAGATGTAACCATAAGTTTTATGCTAACAGCTTCTTCTCTCACACTTCTTGTTTGTGGAACTCTCTTCCAGCTTCTTGCTTCCCAGTCAAGTTTGATATTCAAAAATTTAAACGCAGTACCAATTGTTATCCTTGGTCTTTTTAATTCTTGTTCTTTTATTCTTCTCTCTGCTTAATAATATTTTCTTTTTTTTTTTCATATTCTCTAACACCCGGCAACCCTTTGCATGTTAGTGGCTTTATTGCCTTGCTTTGGGTGAAATAAAAAAAAATAAAAATAAGATTTATCTATTCACAATCAATACTGAAGGAGAAAACAAATTATGATATCCAAAGAAACTAAAATTATTAGAGAAAAAAAAAATTTGTTTACTTAGCAGGAAATCAACCTCTTTGGGCCATTTCATGCCAAAACTGGTGTTATTGTGGTTGAATAGTTATATCTTGTAATTTTTTTTGTGTAATCAAATAGTTTTGTTATTTTTTGATAGGAATAATTATTCTAATATAACCTCAACATAGTTCAAAAGCACTTACATGGCCCTGTAGGTGATGAATTATTCTCCACCTTACAACCGTTATACAACAGATGAAATATCGCCAGCTTTTTACTACCATATCACTATTACTAAGGCAGATATTCAAATGAGTTACATTCCTTAGTGCTACCAATTTGGACATGTTCACAGTGGCAAAACCATCCCCATTCCCTTTGTTCCTTTAATAAAAAACAAGTTACACTCAGACAGCTCCTTTTCCAGAACTTTTATTTTGTGGAATTCCGAGGAGAATGCTTCCCTGACAACTACAAACTTAGTTTCTTTAAACCCAGTGTCAATGAATATATATCCAATTCATCCTTATAATATTCTCTTACTTCTCTCTCCCTTACAATCTCACTCAGTAACCCTCTAACTTGAATGGCTCTTAGGCCTTATATTGCCTGAAGCATCAGTGAAAATAATGTTTTATGTGGTTAATTTAAAAAGGTACATTTGAGTGCATGTATAGTGGCTATAATTTTTTCTGCAGGCCAGTTTGCTTTTGGAATAAGCTAACTTGGATTTCATTATTGCTAAACAGTTCCATTATGTTTCTTGCTTTTATGCATATGTGTTATATGATTGATTTTTTTTACATTCTATCAATTCATCTTTTACTGTGTAAGGAGGTCTTGCATACAGTACACTTTGGTTTTCTTGTGTTCATATATGAGCATGGATAAGCCTTGCATAACTGATGCAGAGTTAGGCCAGTATGACCACCTCCCGGTTGCTAATTTGGGGTCTTAGGTCTATATAGGTCTTTTTTTTTTTTTTTTGCATTCATCAGGCTTTTAAAGCTAGTGCTTCTTTAGCAGCTCTATCTACTTTGTCATTGTCTTTGATTCCAGTGTGTCTACAGATCCAGAAGAATATAATTCTTTTGGTGGTGACAATGTCTTTTATTTTTTCAAGATTTTGATTATCATGAGGAGTTTTGTTTTAGATAGACAATAGGACAGAGAATTAGTAAATATGATTTTTTTTTGTATTTTCCTCTCTAATGATATGGCTTTTGCTTCAGCACTAAAGACAGATACTCCATGTGGATGTCTCCTTTTTTTAATTATCCTTTCAGAGTGGTGAACATCCAACTTTATTATTGTCTTTGGAACCATCTGTGAAGATGTATGAATAATCAGGGCAATGTTGAATGATATATTTAAGTTACTCTTGGTAGGTATAAGGGTTTACTAGGGTTACTTTTAGTTATTTTATTCCCCAAGGTTGTCTTTTAGATAAAATGGTGAGGTGTATAGCTTCAATAGGTATTTAGGATTCCTCTAGGGTAGTTTTCATCCAGAGTTCAAAGTTATTGTTTTTTTTTTTATTTTTGTTATTTTTCATCTTAGCTATAGGGGTACTTTAGGGGTTTCTATTTATAGGTTCTCTTTCAATAAGGTTTTCAAGGCTCCCAAGGTGAGTCTTACTCTTTATGATGTATGGGGTTGAGTGTCTTTAGATAGGATGGCCTAGCTGACCCATAAATGAAACACTCATAGTCTAGCTTGGAGTGGATTAAGGTTATGTAGAGTTTTTGATCAGTTCACCTATCTGTACTAGTAATTACTCAAAGGAGATGGGATGTTTTGAAACACTTTTGTTTCAGGCATTTTAGATGAGGGCTGTATGCTAGAATTTTTATGAAAGATGAGGCTTAAAAATTTGTATTGTTCAATGATCTAGTTTAAAGTTTGTGTGATGTTCCTTCAAAACATTGGTGGTCATGGCTCATCACAATTTCTTGTCCTTTATAGCTCTCTCCTAAATCCTGATCTGCCTTCCATTTACAAAAATGCATTAGGTAGGTTTTTTGGTGCTTTCCTCTGTCTGTCTTATCTTCAGTATGTCCTGTGAGTATCAAATTTTCCAAGCCCTATTTCCTCATTATGTACCCCAGATATTTCAACCATCTCTTTGCTTGCTAATTTACTGTCTCTCTTGCCTTTGAGTCTTGGAAGTGTCAAATTTTCTAAGCTCTCTTTCTTCATTACGTGCTCCAGAAATATCAACTATCTCTTTCTGACACTAAGTATAAGTGTCCTTTTTTCCTTCATCTTCTCAATAACTTTTTCATTGCTCACATGTTCAGTCCATGGTATTCTCAGCATCCTTCAGCAAAAACACATTTCTGTTACTTCAAATTTTTCTTCATTTGTGTTGAGATTGTTCAGCATTCACTGTCATATAGGAGAACCAGTATTACATAATAATTCAGTACTTTTTTCTTTGTTTTCAGTTAAATTTTCCTGTTTCTTAATACTTTGCTTAGCTTTTGGAAGGCATCCATCATTGGTTGCCCTCTTTGTTTAGACATAGTTGTAGTTGCCATTTGATTGTGTGCATGTGCTTTGATTTGTCGCATATTAAACTCATCAGCATTCAGGGACCCATCAATGTCAGGGTTTAATTTTGTATGTTATTAATTTTTTTATGTTGAGTAAGTGTTGAAGTTGGAAAGAGTTGTTCGGATGGACTTTAAAGTTTCTCAATGATAGGACATTTTTTATGAGGATAGGTAGTCAGACTTTTATTTCCAGTTAATGTAGATTTTCCATGATTGCTTATGAAATCTAAGAGTTCTAATAAAGGGAACAATTTGTTGTAACATTCTGTGTATGATTTAAATTTTAATTTATGTTTTTCAGTATTCTCTTTAATGATTTACAACTGTCATTTTTAATTTTGTCTTGAGGAATTCTTGGAGAGGGTTTTGGCAAGTAAATTTGGCAATGACTTTCTCACTGGTTGCTTGGACATAATTTATGGATAGAGACTTTAGAGGAATTGGTTGTTTTTTTTCTTGCAATTTTTCTGATCATGTCCCAAACTTATTTTTTATTGGTGAGTTAATTTTACTTACATGTTTTTCCAGGCTTTTCTTTTGGCTTATTTTATTCTGCATGCTTTGGCTTTGGTTGGTTAGTATTGGTTTATGTTGTGGGTCATAGATTATATGTTGAATTTATGCAGAACAGCTCTACATAGTCTGAGAGCTTTTTTGCAATCTTCATCAAATCAAGGTCTATTTTTTTTTTTTTTACTTGATTTAATACTTTTCAGAATTAATTTTTTGGTTATCGAGTTTTTTTTTAGAAATGTTTAAATGTGTCTTTATTTTTTGCAGTAGTTTGGGAATTTGATTCAGGGTTCAATTGTTTGTATAATTGTATGAATTGTCCTTCTTCAATTCCAGTGTGATTGTAGAATGTTGATTAGAATGTCGGGTTGATCAATTTTTGAATGTATTGATTCTTGAGTGTTGTGGTCACCAAGGTTGAATGGGTTAAATAGATAATGTGGCTGCATGTTGAGAAGGTAATAAACATTCATACATAATATTTAAAACATCAAGGAAAAATGTCTTAAAGATTTGTCTGAGTAAAATGTTCAGAGTTCAGTGTTGAAAATAGAATATTTCTTTCAGAAAATTGTTCAGTTGTTGCAACTTGAGTTGATTTAACTTGGTGTGTCCACTGAGAACTGGTGGTGTATCAAATAAAGTTCTGTATTGTGTGTATGTACGTGCGGAGTGAGTAGGATGAAATACACGAACGAGTAGGTGAGATCTATTGTCTCTGGGTACACTCGACTGTGGTTCTGGAACTACTACTAACTGTTTTTTTGGAATGCATCCAATATTTATACTACCTAGGGTGGCTCCCAGCAGAGACGCTAAATATATTTTTGAATATACACGAAAAATGGACCAATCAGCGATTTTGTAGCAAAGCTTGTTTTTGAACAAAGTGTAGGAACAAATTTACTATGGTGGAATGCAATAGATAAATTGTCCTGTTATTTTTTAGTATGTATTTATTGACCAATTAGAATTGGAGAAAATGTAGGTGAGGGCACTACATAATGTTTGGTTTTTCAGGTTGGCTGTCTTGACTTTCTAAGAGGCTTGAGAACTGGTCATTTCTACAACTATCATTGTTGATTTTCCAGCTGTAGTGGATGTAACTTGTGAAGCCAGAAATAGTAAAGTCAATGGTGGAGAAAGTGCCAGAGTCTGGGTGGGAAAATATGTAGTGTTTGTCATTATATAGGCATAATTGTTTTGCATTCAGTAGCATTTCTATGATTTTAGATTTTTGGTCAGTTTTCTTGCTTTCTCATATTTTGGTTAAGATCTCCCATCAAGATGAAAGGTTTGGGTAGTTGTTCTGTTAGATTGTAAAGTTCAACATTATATTGTCTTGTGATGGAATGTATAAGAAGTAGACATTGATGGTTTTGTGTAGATTTATTATTTTTATGGCTATGGTTTAGGTATTTGTTCAGGTTAATTTTGCTTTTAGGGTATGCTATTCTTGATTAGGACTGATAGTGATACATCACCAGATGCTGTATGTCCTGTATCATGAATGTAGTTGTATTACTTGAAGTTTCCTGTCAGCAACAGAAGTAGTTTATTCAAGTTTGCTTTAATTCCACAGCAATTATTTGATGAGCCATGATTGAGATTAGAGTTCGAGAACTTTTGTGTCTGTGTGGTGAGAGATGGTATAATGTTATACTTACATTTTTCTAATAGTTTGAATTGATTTTTTTTATTTTTTTTTTATTTCTGATCTTTATTTGAGGATGTTGTTTCATTTCCTAGTGTTTTGTGTATTGAAAATGGTCTTTGGCATAATTTTTCATTTTGTTTATTTACCTCTTTGATGGGTTTTCTCTTTTTTTTGGGGGGTGGGGTTGTTGACTGTTTTGGGGTTTTCCCTGGAGAAGAGATCATATGTGATACTATCCATGCTTGTGTTTGTTGGCAAGGGACACTTTGGCAAAGTGGTTTGATCTTCCTTTGTTTTGATAGCTTGGAGAGCTTATTAGGTTATCTATTAAACTGCTGCACCTTTGGAACACACTGATCTGTGTTCCTTGTGTGAGTCTTGTAATGGGGTGGTTGTTGTATGTATGTTGTTAATATAGTAGTTATCCCATTGTTATATATATATATATATATATATATATATTTGTAGTCGTAGTTGACAGAGGAATCCTTTTTACTTTTTTTTTTATTGTTTTTGAAATGAGTGAAAATGTACAATAATAACAATAAGATTAAGACATGTTGACATTACAGATATTTGTTTATGATCAATTTCATCAATCATGATTCTTCTGTTAAGCTTGGAGAGTAATTATACATTCTTATTGCTCAAAGTAGAGCTCAATAGAGTTATAAAAACCTCAGAAAATTCAAGTAAGATATCTTTAATCATTTCTAAAATACAACAGTTCAAATTTACTTTTACATGATTTGGACAATTTTGCTGTTACATGTGGTATGTATAATTTTTATTTTTATTTTTTTTAGTAAGGTTCACTCTGTACAAGGCTCAGGGGTCAGTTGGGGTAGAGGGTTACATTAGTTGGCTGTTTGTATGAAAAGGAGGGGAAGATAACAGTTAACCTTAGACTTGAACAGGTTAAGATTGTAGAGATCAGAGAAACATCCTCTTGGGAGTCTGTTCCACAGAGCAGTGGTCCATGGGAAGAAGCTGTTCAAGTCAAACACCTGACTGATGCAATGTGGGTGGCTTGCTACAAGTGGCATGGCGAGTGCTTTAGTGAAGGTTAGAACTGGCTGAACCAAGGGAGATAGTTCATCCGTGCACTTTCTGCTAAAGTAATTATATTAGGTTGGTGCAAAAATAATATCGTTTTTTGACGTATTTTTTTAACATCAAAAAACGATATTATTTTTGCACCAACCTAATAGAACAGTGAGAGGCTTGCCACATCCCACCTGTGTGAGAAAGTTTAGAGGTTGGAAAATAATTTGTCATTTTTTTTGACTATCAAAGCTGGATAATATATATATATATATATATATATATATATATATATAGGCGATTTTTTATCAAATGACCACCTAACAATTTTTTATTTTTTCAAAAAAATAAAAGAACACTACATTATTTTTTTCAAAAATAAACAAATAATGCACGACAGTGGGTGTAATAGAAAGGGAGGAGGAGGATGTGAAGAAGGAAGAAGAAGGAGGGGGTAGGGAAGAAAAGCAAGTGTATTGTAAAAGTAATTTAACGCCACACCAATGTATTTATAATACACTTGCTTTTCTTCCCTTCCAATTTGTTGTTGTTCTTCTTTCTTCACATCCTCATCCTCCTCTTCCTCCTCCATTTCTATTACACTCAATGTCAGGCATTTGTTTGTTTATTTTTGAAAACAATAAGGTACCATTCTTTATTTAAAAAAAAAAAAAAAAATAAAAAAAGCGTTAACTGGTCATTGCCTGAGGATACCGTAAGGTTAAAACCAAGGTAGCGGATTCAACTGACCTCCTGATTTTTAAAGTTAAAAGCTCTACATGTTATTTTTACTTTATTTTTTCACACATGTATTGAGTACTTTTTAATACTACTGTTTCCTGGTTTGATTCTACTCTGACCATTATATATATATATATATATATATATATATATATATATATATATATATATTTCACAAACCATCACTAACAACTACTTGTATAAGAGTTGGCTTTGCTGTTTATAATAAAGACTAAACCTGATATTGGGCAAAGATTATCAAACAATGACACATAAACATTATAAAATTTCATTAAGTGTGAAATCTTGGTAGTTGTCCAGTTCATTAAACTTAAAAATTATTTCTAGCTGAAAATAAAACATTCTAGACTTCAGAAAATTTACATACAAACAAGAAAATTACTCATCTTCAGACTTAGTTTCTAACAGCTTTTTAAATAATAGCCTTGAGGCTGTTTTAAGAAAATTCTATACATTACTAGAAGTCCAAAGTGTGACTGTATTTAATACCCCTAATTATTCCACCTGCATCTCTTCGATTCTCCTGAAATGTACCCACAATCTTTTGGTTAGAATTACATCTTGAGAACAGGAAAAGGTCAAAGGAGGTGAGATCAGATGAATAAGATGAATGGTGAATGGCACCTTTTTGGAATCCTATGACAGTCAAACAATGACTGATATGTGGGTGGATGCAGTGGCATGATGGAGAGCCTCGTCATTGATTCTTTCATTTTTCTGGAGCTTTGCACAGAATATTCTCCCTTCAGTTCCCAAACATCATAGTAAAAAGAAAATACCATTTACAGTTTGTTCAGAAGTGAAAAATTCTTTGAGGATAATGTTTGTAATGTATAAAAAAAATGATCAAAATTGATATTATATTGCTTTAGTCTTGATATGCTCATTTTTTTTATGATGAGTATTCAATGACTTCAATTGTGATGACTGCTTCTTTAACTCAGTTGATAATTATAAACTAATGATATGTCATAGGTTATGACCTTGGTGATAAAGTTGAGAGTCATGTCTGATTAGATTTTTAAGTTCCTTGCAGACAAAGCAATTTTGTCATTTGTTGCTCAGCTCTTAGCACAAATTTTGCAGTGGCATATCACATTCAAAATGAATGGCTCTATCTGATAATAATATATTTACATGAAGAGTATAGATAGGTTTGCCTATCGTCCATTTCACATTCCTCCTCACTCTTTTGAACAGGAATAGAGATTTATCTTTTCCTGTTTAGGATTGGGTTTCCGGTTCCTTCTAAATTCTTCTCATTCTCTTTCACTCCCAGTAGCCCCTTGTGTCTTAGGGGCATTATCACCTTGCTTGGAGTTAATTGAGAGTAATTAAAAAAATAAAGGTAGTTTGTATATGATTTGCATTGATTTGTTTTTTTTTTTTTACATCTTATCAAATATTTGTGGTTATTTCAAGCTGAAACATATTTTAGATTGTAAGAATATTTGGCATATGAATATTGCATTTATAATCATTTTGAGAATAAAGATTTTTCCAGATATGAGACCTACTATTTAATTTATAGTTGGGGAAAGACGATAGATTCATATCATTGTTGTTGAAAGTGTTTGCTGCCATTGATGGATGTTTGTTTATAAAGTGTTTCTACTACAGGCTTCATGGTGCTAAACCTGTTCAGAAATATCTAAACTGTCAGCTGTATAAAACCACTTCCTAAGATCAATGATGAAAAAAATGATTGAGTGAGTGAAACCTGAGGGTTTTGGCAAAGATCATCCTTTTTAAGCACTGTGGACAGTAATTATAAAATCACAAAGAACTGTACCAAATAACCTCATCACTTGAGGACTACCAACAATGGCAACAACTAAAATGGATAGCACATGTAACTCAAAGAGAAATAATGACAATCAAGAAGTTTCTAAACCATTTCAAATGGAAAGTTTGAAAGGAAACACACTAGAAAGAGTGATAACAGCTACTGGACTTGAGACACTTGTTTTCCTGAAAAACTGTCTGAAGAGAAAGAACTAAAACTGATTTTACATGTAACTATAAGAGAAAATAATGACATAAGCAAAATGTTGACATTCCACTCTACTTCAAACAAAAGATTAAGAAGGAAACCCCCATCAATTCTGGAAAGAGTGATAGTAGCTACTGCACTTGAGAAACTGGTTTTCCTGAAAAACTTTTTTAAGAGAAACATTTTATAAATTTCCATTGAAAGCAAGGCAAGCTGCTTGGTCAATGAATGCCAAATGTTTTCTTATAGGGAAATGGTTAATATTACCATTTGGCTCTGACTCATAAGATTATCATCAAACATTTCTTTCCATATTTAGTGGGCTTGCAACATTTTTTGGGTTAAAACAAAAATTAATGTAGATTTTCCTCTTCTTAAAATCTGGTATTTCAGTTAGAGATGAAAAATCACTGAACCACTAAAATATAATTTTATAAAATCAATCATAACCCAACTTGTTTGCTGTATATAAATTAAATCAGAAAGGATAGCATTTTTTCCTATCATATCACCCCAAGCAATGAGATAATACCATTATGATGTAAGAGGTTACTGGGAGAGAATGAAAAGATTTTAGCGAGGAAAAAGGACAATAAAAAATTGGGTTTCCAATGAAAGAAGATAGTTATTGGCATTGCATTTAAATTTTTGGAGATTGTAGGTTAAAGGGAAATAAGAAATTGGAAGAGAGTTTCAGTGGTAGGAAGTCTGAGAAAAGAAACTATCAGAATAGAATGGTTACTTCCAGCTAATTCAAGTGTAAAATGGTGAGACCTAGTTGCCAATCTAGTAGTATGCTTAAATTCGTGCAGTTGAGGAACCAAAGAGGAAAGCTCATCTGAACAATTATCATGAAAATATTTATAGAAAAGATAGAGAGAACCACATCACTCCAATGGGAAAAGTGACTGAAGTTGAGATGCCAGGTCAGGATTGATTACATTACAAACTATTCTTTGGATTTTGTCAAGAATCTCAAGATATATAGTAGGAACATCAGAGCAAAAATATTTGATGCACAAGAGAACGGTTGATTTATAAATGTGCAAGATAGATTCTGATAAAAAAAATTGTCTTGCATGGCACAGTGAAAAAGTTTTCCTAGTAGTAGACCTAACACTTGATTCAATATAATCACTCTATGCCCAAGAGAGCACAAAGAGTTGCTCTTCTGAAGGTTAGCATCAGCCATGTTGATAGAAAAAGAAAAGGCTCTCAATAGTGATTAAATGATAGTTTTGGAGGCATTAAATTTTGCATTAAATCTATTTTAAATTGTGTTCAAAGTCTCTTAAGTCTTAGGAAACACTTTGTATTATATTCTGCAGTCAAATTTTTACATGACTCACTATCTTTGTTGTTGTTATCAACATTTCAGCTGTTGTGTCCTCTGGCCTTCATCAGGTGATTGCCAATCTGAGTAACCTTCAGCAAATTTCAAACTGAACCCTTTAATCTACAGAGTTCTTATTCCATTGAGCATGTCTACAAATAACTTGTCTATTTCTTATTTAGTACTGTTCAGTTACTGTTCACCATGTTTTCACTGATTCCAGGTACACACTTCCCAATCCAGGGATTGAACTCACAATTATATCACTAAATTCTAGAACCAATGCTTTGACCTGTTGGGATCTGTCTACCTAGGTTTTTGTTGTTATCTGAGTGTTGGGATTCCAAACATTTAACAACAAAAACACATCTTTTAAATGAAACATAAAAAGGATTATTTTCTGAAGGAACACTAGAAGTAGAACAACAGTTGAAATAACATATATTCTTTTCAGAAATATACAATAACAAAAAAATGTTCAGTTTTCCTTGCAGTGAAGATTGTCTTATAAAGTTTTGTTAGCATGGTGTGAAATCTTATTTTGGTAATTAACCTAATGTGTTCATGAGTGCGTAGACAAAGGCTTAGTTGGTGGTTGCTGGCTCATCTGTTCCATTGTGTGCATGTATGTGGGTATGCACTTGTAGATCAAACTGGCTTCTGAAATTGTTTTGATTCCTTGAGAAGAAGTAGGATTCTATTTTTATATCCGTAGGGGGGATAGAAATGTGAACTTTTTGAATACAAGGTTTCATCAGTTAGAAAATTATTTCACATTGGATCATGAAAATCTTTTTCTTGAATTTGTGGGAGTGGTGAAAGAAGTTATTACTGTTATTTTTTTAATGACCCAAAAATGACACATGGTAGGCCTACAGCTACATCCACAAAGAATTTTGGTGGTATTTGGTCAAGTAATGATTGTTTATCAAACAAACCTTCTGATGGGATTTTATTGGTTAAAAATATATATATAGGATGTAATTCCTATAAAACTACTATGCTCTTTATCCCACAAAACAATAAAAACTAGACTAGAAATCACTAGACATAGAAGAATGAGGACAATTACCTCTCGAGATTAAATAGAGTGTTCAGATTGAAATTCCCTGAGGGTAACTGGATTGAAAAGCACCTGATGAAGGCCTGAGGTTACAATGTTGTGATGATAACAACAAAGATGAGGATGATAGTACAAGTGTAAATAATGTAAATAATGAAATCTCCTCATTCAAGAAATTAAGGGATTAATCACAACATGCTATTGGATTAAGAGAGACATCTTATTTGGTCATGCTTCTTTAGTGAAGATATCACAAGTGTTACAATGTAAAATTCAATTGTTGAGCCAACTATTGATCATTCATGTTGAGAAAAAGTATATACCACAGTATCCGCATTGATGCATTTAAGCAAAATATATTCCAATATTCTAAAAAATATTATTTCAATATGAAATGGAGAGAGAAAAGAGAGTTTGAAGAGGCAGTAAAGTTTCTTTGTTTCGTTCAAACAAAAGAAAGGGTTAATCTAAATTCAAATTGCCTGATCATCTCCGAATGTATGAAAAGTTAAAAGAGGAGGACCAGATCAGTAAATGCCAGCACAAATACTTACTGGGTCACCTGATATAAATATCTGAACAAATCTCCATTAGCGCCTAGCAAAGTGTACTTAGGTGACTGTGAACTGTCTTAATTATTAATGTTATATCATTTTTGTAACTGAATATAAGAAACTTGTCTCTTGGTTACATCAACCATGATTCTTTGAATATAGTACATTGCTGAATATATTAGACCAGTATTGCCAACTTTGTTAGTGTTGGGAATATATTTAGAAATATATCTGTAAGATGACCATGACCACATCATCAGTGATGTTGCCCTGGGATCCTTAGCAGTTTGAGTTTATCCAGCATCAGCCTCCTTCACTTCAAAATATGAATCACAGAATGCAAATGTATTTAAAAGAGATTTTGGAAACTTCAAAATCAGCTTTTTCTCCAATCAAATTCCACCCCCATCAGAATGGGAGAATCCAAAATGCAGGCTTCCCCAATCCATAAATGGAGTGACATGTTCCCCGGAGCACCAGTTAATTTTTTCATTCTCAAAAAAAAAAAATTATTTACATTATTCTGACTATTGTCCTCATCTTTGTCGCCATATTTATTACAACGTTTCGGCCGTTGTATGCTCTGGCCTTCTTCAGGTGGTTGGAATGTCGATTACATTGCTGAATATATTATATATTCGCTCACTGGGGCAGACTGTTCTAGTTCCACGTGCCATGTTTAATGGATGTCAGTTATCAGTTATCTCCTGTTAATTTTCCCTCTGAAAGTTCTCCACTGCCTTAGCCGGGTATTGAACTCACACTCTTTCGGTTCTGTCATTGGATCTAACCAACGCTTTTATCCACTGTGTATGAATTTCTGGGTATTATAAACTTAATGTCTTCAGCAACCATTTTTACCAGTGCTCATATTGCAATTTTTGCTGTTATCATTACATGTTTTTACCAGAGCTCATATTGCAACTTTGTTATTATGGCTTTTCTCTGGCACTCCTTATTACTGGTTCCCATATTGTATTTATTTCTATGCTTGGTCAGCTCAGGAGATTTTTGTGGCCTAGCATATATGCTGATTCCTTAAGTTTACAAATTTTCCAATGGTGTTCCTTGTCTATGATCTCAACTTGAACCCACAGAGGGCGGGGATCTCCCTTCTCTCTCCATATGTGGTCAGCCACACCTGATTTTTCCACTACCCTTTGTGTTACAGCTTTCTGGTGTTCTTGAAGCCTTACCTTGAGGGGGCGGCCAGTCTCCTCTTTATATTTCTTTCTGCAGCTGCACGGGATAGCGTACACACAGTCTTTAGTCATGTTCTCGTCTATGGGGGGGAGTCTTACTCAGGAGAGATATCTGTGAAGTGTCATCAAGCTTTTGAAGGTTGTCCTGATGTCTGCAGATCCTTTGTATTTTCTCTGATAACCCCTTCACATAAGGCAGGCAGACTGTTTTCTGGGTGTTGTTGTCGTCCTCCTCTTGTACCCGCTTATCCCAGTTTTTGGGGGCTGCTGCCATGTACCCAAGGTAGTTGTTACATTGTAGGGTACTACTTATACTGATCAATTCTTTATCTAATGTCGCTGGGTCGCCACTTATGACTTTTGCTCGGTGTTGTAAGCAGCAGACAATCCCTTTCTTTACACTGTATGGATGGTGGGAGTTGAAATTGAGGTACTGTCCGGTGAATGTCGGTTTACGGATGTCTTAAACCCATGCTCTGTTTGAGATATTAGAACATCCAGGAATGGGAGCATGTTGTCACTCTCTTTCTCCATTGTGAACTGTATCAAAGGTCTTATTGAGTTCACATGGTCCAGTAGAACCTGTACATCTTCCTGGTGTGGCCAGAGTATGAAGATGTCATCTACGTACCTTAACCATATAGTTGGCTTTAGAGATATAGATTCTAATGCCATTTCCACAAAGTATTCCATGTATATATTCACCATTGCTGGTGATAATGGTGAGCCCATTGCTAAGCCCTCATCCTGTCGATATATGTGTGATGGGAGCATCTTTGATTATTTCCACGAAGTGGGCGGAGTTTCGGACATATGAAGGAGACTTTCCGATCAATGGGTCAATTATATCTACAAGGAACAGACTCAAAGGGTGGCACACAGATCCTTGGCTACTAAAAATCGGCCTGAGCGGAATACCGTCTTTGTGAATCTTAGGGAGACCATATATGTGAGGTAGCTTGGTGTAATGCTGCGATAACTGCCTACACGTCTTAGGTGCGAAGTGATCCTTGTTCTTGATTAGTATTATGGTCCAATATCCTCGCACCACAGTTATGGTCCAAGGTTAGAACCAAGAACAACACGAACACAAGAGTAGAATAACAAAGTTATATTACAACAGAAATATAGTACAAGAAGTTGAAGGTGTTAGTAATGACTGTCCATCTGGTTTAGAGTGAACTAATATTGTCTCGACTCATTACACCATTCATTGAGAAGTGCAGTATTTATAGTGTCAGGAAGAGTCCATTATTGTTATAGGTAAGTTCCCATAATAGCCCCCCACCTTCCAAAGCTTTTGCATCTCAGGGGTCTTTAGTATTTTTCCTCTTTGGATTTATTATCAAAGGCGCTGTGACTTCTTTTCCTGGTCGATTTTCGTGGTTCAGACATTGTTTGCGGCCTTTGCATATCAAATGTGTCGAATATTGTATCCATCACTCCTTCTTCCTGAGGTGAATCATTAGAATCATCTAACAATTAGTATCTGTGACAGTTTGCATTCCGTTTTCATAGTAGGATCCATTTTGACTTTGCTGTAGTTACTGTTGTCTTCCAGCTTTCTTGTATTAGGTTGGTGCAAAAATAATGACATAATATTGTTGTTTTTTGACGTTAAAAAATACGGCAAAAAACGACATTATTACGTCATTATTTTTGCACCAACCTAATATAATCTGATCTGTCCATCATGACAGTTGCATTACCTTTGTCAGCTGATAGTATGATGATGTTTTTTGTTCCTCTGTAGGGATCCAATTGCCAGCCTCTCCAGTTTTGTTATGTTAGACCTGGGTGGCTTGGCTCTCTCCAAGGTCTGTCTAAACTTTCCATCTCAGTTCATCCACCTGAGCCTGAGGGATGTTCAAGGCCACCCCCTCAACTCTGGTAATGATGTCCAAGTATGGCACTTGTCTGATGGTTGTAGCGAAGTTGAGACCCTTATTCAATACTGACTCCTCAGAGGCACTCAGCTGATATTGGCTGATGTTCACTACTGCTTTCACTGGTGGGTGATGGACCTTGTGCATCACCTTCTGGTCTTTCAGTTTATTTAATTTTTGTACTTGGCAAGCCTTGACTACATCAAATTCATGTCTGAAGGATTTATCCAGGTCATTTTGGTCTTCTTCATTAGTAATTCTGTTGAAGAAATCCTCGAGCCTCTGGGAGATATGAGCTTGTAGTCTCTGTTTTATCCAACTCATCTATATACACATCCACCTGTGTCCACCCACATGCACAAACACTTGCACATGACTGTCTTTGGATATAGTACATTGCTGAAGATATTACACTAATATTGCCCATCAAGTGATGGTTTTTGTTACTCTTGGAAATATGTTTTTTGCCATTGTCATTTGAAACTGTTCCATGAAAAACTCAAATTTAAACAGATTTTCATCACATATGAATAAGCAAAGGTGACAATTCCCAGTTGACCTCTGAACTGAGTTAACAGGTAGCAAATCAATCAATCATATTTTAAGTAAAGAACAATATTTTTTCAAAATTCAGTTAACTAATTTTCATCAAATCCTATATTTTTCTAATAGCCACTTTATAAAAGTACTTTTAATAGCCACTTAATTTTTGAAAGAATTTTAAAAAATTCAGTTATCATACAGCCACCATAGAATAATAAATTGACACAGTTGGAGCATGGCTGAAGTCAATAATACAGAGTTATTATGAACTTCCTGATCATGATGATAGCTGCACAGTATATACTACACCAATCTCTTAGACTGATTGCCAGATATGGCTATTGAGCTTAATCTGCTGTGCTATTTAACTCATAAATGTTTGTTACAATTACTTTTGCATAAATACCCTTGGGGAAAACTATAAACCCATTTTTATCACTCTAGCTGTGAGTTGAATTCCAGTGAAAACAGGGCTCTGTTCACAATGACACTATGATTGCAACTGTGGTCAATTAAGGCATAATGAATGTTAATTTTGGGTGACAAAAAACTGGCATTAAAAACATTCTAAAATATACTTTAGTTTGCAAAAATAACTCATCCTTTAAAACCACTTCTTACCATCTGCAATGTTTTTGTAGCCACCTGTTTGAATCGAGCAATATACAATTTATATAATTTTCTAGACATATTTTGGGCTTGTATGCAAAGGTGTATCTGGTGGACACTCTTAGATATAAACAAAAACAGCATGACATGTTTACATTGTAAAGTAATGAACACTGGTTTTTATGCATAAATCCTCATCAAGCCATAAATGAAAGATGTTCTAATGTAATAGCATTTGGAATGTGCCAAATTTGAACATTCTCATTTCCCTTTCAGATGTATCAAGAGCATTAACATTACAGCTTACAATCTTACAGAGGAAATGAAAAAGTACATCCTCTTGACAATGGTTACAATTCAAACCAACTTGGAGAGAACCAGCTTCTTGAAAGTGGCCAGTTGAACAGGAAGAATGACAGATGCCTGTACCAAAGGTTTTCCACACGATGTTCACCTAACATGAGATGATACTAGAGCCTGTGAGAAATGAGGGCCATGTCATGCAGTCCAGATTCTTTCTGCAGGGTCTCAGGAACACTGAGGTGCTGGACATGTTGTCATTGATAATTTTCTTAGTATTTGTTTTCTAGGTTAGTTTGGTTTGTTTAATGACATATAAACTCCTTATCGGTCATTTAATACTAAAATTTAATTTCATTGGGAGTTTTGGATTTTTTTTTTATTAAAAATATTTTACTATAAGAATATATTTTTATACTTTCATAGTATTCTGACCCTAGTTTTGGGGTTCACTATTTTCCCATAGCTGGGAGCCTAACAGGTGCTTCCACTATATTTGTAGATTAAATAATCAGATTTAGATACTCTCCTTTAAGTTACCTAACTTAACCCTTGTTGTTTCTCACTATATTAGTCTTTCTTTACATTTGGTAGAAAATGCATAAACTGTACTCCTCATATCATAATTTTGATTACTCCTATTTGTTAATTAGTTAGGATATGTGTTATACCCTGCCATTACCAGAGATAAATAATGGCCCATTTCAGTTTGATTGCAAAGAAAGAAAGTGAAACATATATCAGAGACACTGGTTTTTGTGAAAAAGAGAAAACATACATACATAAGAAAGGGATGAGAGGAGAGGTGATAATGCTTCCTTGCATTTAATATCTGCTTTAGTAAAATGGAAAACCATGTCAATTTTTAATCATTTGTTCCCTCTTTTTTAAATAATGACCTGCATTGATATTGCATCATTGTTATTACCATATTTTGATAAATTTACGCTCAAATATTTAATATGAAAAATAGGAATTTCCATGGGTATTTTATAGTCGTAGAACTCACAAGCTGCTTATCCAATCATTAACTTAAAAATGATGATTAATCAGAAAATTCAAATACTCAAACTGTGAAATTTTCACAGGTATTGCTCATGGTTGATTCATACTGCCAATTTTTAGTTAACTGATATTCAATAATTAACAGTAATTATTATAACCATATTTATTTCAAAAGTTAATATTGAAGAAAACAAAATTTTTACAAAGGCAAAGTACATATTCTTTGTTTCATTCAAAAGGAATGTTTTCTATGTTTGTGAGCTGTGTCACGATTCACTTCTCATGTACCGTGTTTGTAAATATCTGAATTTACTCTTCAAAGAGTCTATTTACTTGTGCTCTCCTTATGATCTGATATAATGATTTCTGACTCATTCACTTTCCACTTGTTCTGCCATAAGAATTTATTGCTTCTCTTATTGATGCACTTATAATGAGTTAAGTGAGGAGTGATCTCAAGTCAAAACTGACACAAACAGATTTAGCATTTTCATAAATTTCCATTAATTTTAATTATAATACATTTTCAAATTGTTCTTGATCATAAGCTACCACAAGTATAATTAAAGTGTATAGCATATTGTTACAACATGGGATACCAAGCTGAATGGTCAGAATTTCTATTACTATTTTTACTAGCCAAACCCTGTCTTACAAACATTTCTCTTAATAATAATCCAGCAGACAATGTTATTTTATTTATGGTAACTGGATTTTTGTTTATTGCCGCTACTCAGTTTTCATCATTCAATATTGTTGCCATCTCTTCCCGGCCAAGATTAAAGCATAGTATCTGTTCTTAATCTGATTCTCTCTCTACACTTCTATTTTTCTTTTTTTCACTGAAACCAAGTAGTATCTTTTCCTCTCTTTCTAGAATAGTTAATTATTTATGAGGTATTTGCAGGCCACAAGTCATGCAAACTAACGAAGAGATGAACACAAACAATCATAATAGAATAATTAAGTCACACACCTAAATAAGAGTAGAAAGGTTCACACACATCTCTGGTCTTTTGAACAGGAGTAGAGGTTTATCCCTTGTTCCTTGTTTAGGATTCCTTTAAAAATCTTTTACATACTCTTTCACTCCCAGTAGCCCCTTGCATCTTAGTGGCATTCTCACCTTGCTTGGAGTGAATTGATTTAAAAAAAAAAAAAAAAGAGCCAGTTTAAATATATGGACAATAGTAGATTATCAGTTATGAGATGTTAGTAGGTAAACTTCTGGCAATGTCTTTTCCCACCATATATTGATGTATTTGGTTTGGGGGTATATTGGCCTTGTTTAAAAGAAAATGCACAGAGTGTTGAAAAATACAAAATAAATCTTTATATAACACAATATAATAATACTGAAGGATAAGGTGAAAGTTGAAGGTTCAAGAGTTCAAGTATAAAAGAAACAATAGTCCAGAAGGAAGTAAATATATATCTATGTATGTATCCAAAATGTGGTAACCACCACTTAACTACATGGTGAAAGAAGGTAGGTTTGCTTTGAAAGTAGCAAAGAAACAGTTTAACGATGTAAGGTTGCCAGGTAATTGTGCAAATATTGTATCTGCAGCATCAGAGAATAGTTAAAATTTCTGGTTTTGGTTAATTTTCGATATATACACATCTATAGGTCCACTTTGAAAAAGCTGCTCATTTCTCATTGGCTCACAGCCTTATATCCTGGTTGTGAAAGCTTTCTGATTGGTTGGTCAAACTATAACTTTGATTGCCTGGCAATTTTTATGATCAGTCTGTTGTTAGAGATGGTGAAATTTTGATCTTCTTGGTATTTATTTTTATTTACTTATTTCTCTATCACCGCAAATAGATAGAACATGAACAAGAAGAAATAGGATGGTGATAAACATTGATTAGTTTTAAAATTGATTGTAGGGTGTCAAGAGTTAAGATTGCCAGAGGTTTTAGTTCTTTGCTGAAATTAATATTTTCATATAGTTTGGTACATAGATCTGAAAGTACATTGGAATCGCTAAAGAACCCTTCCAGAAACTAAGTAAAAAATTAAAAATATATTTTATTAGAAACAAAGGAATGATCTGGAGAAATTTAAAACACTAATTAGAAAGACACCAAAACAGAAGCATGTGGGAAAACCAAATTAGATCTACATAATGAAAATTACTGATGGATGTAAAATATATTGATATCATTAAAAATATATTATAGAGGGAGCAGTGTGCTAATATTTTGTGGTCAAAACAAACAATTTGTTTCAGATAATAGTTTTAGAGTCAAATTCTATTAGAAACAAAATTGAAAAACAAAATAACATTTAATAAGATACATAGAGAAAAATAACAGATACTTGTGACTTTTGAATACCTAATTTTGAAGCTAATTTTAAGGAGGTTGCATCATACAGGAGATATAAAATTAGCATATGTACTGCTGGTTCTGGCTACAGTGTTGACTGAACTATATATCCATTTGTTGTACTCAAATTAGCTTCAAAATTAGGTCTTCAAAAGTCTCATGGTATGCAAGTATATATGGTAATTAGTCAAAGATACCTGAAAATATTTTTTTATAAATATTTAAACTGTTCACTGCCACAAATGAGATAATTCAACGGAGTAAGTCAGTTCAGAGCCATGGATTTTCTTCTATGTGTCATGTTCCTTTCAGGATGTGGGTGATCATGGTTCTCCACAACATCCTATTTTTTGAACCTCCAAGTAATATTTGTCCCCCTTACTATCCCTCCCACATCTATACATTTATACAATATTCAATATTTCTACAATCTGAAATATGTTCAGAGTTTAAATAACCCACAAAGGGTTGATTGGTTTGTTTAGTTTAGTTTATTTTTTATTATTATTTATTTTTTTTTTTCAGCATATCAACCTCAATAGGTTATTCAATACCAACAAGATTTTTATTGCTAGTAATGTTTTTTTTTGTTTTTTTTTAAGAAAGTATTGTGGGTAATTTTTTTTCTCCAAATGTATTGCTGGTAATAATTTTTTTCAAAAATGTATTTCTGGTATTAAATCATATTTTTACATGTTCATAGTGTTTTGACCCCAGTTTGGGAGTTAAATATTTGCCCATTGAGACCCTAACAGGTGCTCCCACCTCAAGTCATGGTGGATCTGGGAACACCAGCAATTAAGGTGGTTCCATGCTCCTCAAAACCTCCTGATCAGAGGCCTTGCTGCCAGATATAGTTTATCATCATACCCAGGACATACAAAGGGTTGATAAGCTAGAAGAAACACATCAAACAATCAATGCCTTTAATATGTCATGTGAGTTAAATTATCCAAATATTTTTTCCTCATGTATCCCAGAAATTTCAACCATCACTTTTTGATACTAAGTAACATTTAGTTTCCATTTTCCTTAAAACTTCCTCATTGCTCCCATGCTCTATCCATGGTATTCTCAGCATTTTTCTGTAGAACCAGATCTGATGCCTTCATTTAAGGAAATTGTCCAGTATTCATTACCATATAGGAAGAGTTATATTAAATAGCAGTTCAGCAATCTTCTTTGGTTTTCATAAGATTTTCCTGTTCCTTAATATTTGAATATTTCAAAGTGGTATAAAAATTTAATAATATCAATAAAAGCATACATATTAGAATAACAAGAAAAAGTAACAAAAAAGCTAACATCCCTATAAAGTGATGACATCAAAATGCAAAAATCCAATTCATGCATTACCTTCAGTGCCAAATCAATGCAGAGGTCAATGTGAAAGGATGAACTACTTCAACACAATATCAGTTCCATTATTCATCATTTCAAATGTCATTGACTATATAGATAGAATGGGTCAGAAGTGAGAAGCAAGGATCATTCAACACATACCAACCAATATCGGAAGGGCAATTTGGACAAATTGTATAGTTCCATTAACAGATATGGTTTAGTGATGGATGAGCATTTATTAAAAACACATCTATTTGCCTGATCCTACAAGCAATACATGTACTCAATACTAAAGAAGGTTCACTTTGATTTTGATATTACGGCTTTAGAGTCAATTTATATTAAGTCCTACCATCCATCCATCCCTTTGTAAGCAAAAGGAATTTTTGTTCAGCTTAATTATAATTTGTCTTTGATGATTATTTATTTACAACATCTGGTCATTTGTTTGTTCATGTTAGTTGCTGTGCACATGTCTCATCCTTGGTTGAGCACTGATGAAAGAGGATCAAGGAACTGCTGCTTCTTTCTTTTTTTTTTAATTTTCCTATTCCCACTTTAGAGTAATGTATAGTTTTTGTTACTCGATTTTGTTATTCTTTCTTGTTTTTGTAATTGTGCTTCATGTTTCTTAATATTCTGTTTAGCTTTTGGAAAGCATCTTTTGCTATTCTAAACGACTTTTGGATTTGTGTCATATTTTCTGCAGTTATAATATTTCCCAGAAATTAAAATTTTTGGACTTGCTTAAAATCAACATCTCCAATTTTTAACTGACATCCTGAGCTATTCTATACATTCCCTCTTCTTATAATAGTTTATCCTTTCTTATTGCTTTTAATGTATGCAGAAGTTCCTGCATTTTTTTTCTGTGTCTGAAATCAACATAACATCTGTGTATCCTGTAGGACTTTTATTTCATTTTGGACTGCCTCCCTGTAAGGGTTAAATAAATTCAGTGAGAAAAATCATCCTTGTTTAATACCATTTCTTATTTTTGAGTACTTGCCCATTTTCTATCTTTATGCTGATAGTTTATTCCAAAAAAATATTGAGAATTATTCTAATATCATTATTTACACCATTTACATTTGGACTATTGACCACATCTTTGTTGTTATCACAACATTTCGGCCATTGTACTCTCCAGCTTTCATCAGGATTGTATCACTCTGGGTATCCTACAGGGAATTCTGAACTGAACACTTTATTTAATCTATGTACTTATCCCACTGCCCATGTCTAGGGGTAGCTGGTCAAGTTCTTTTTGCAATGTTCAGTTATTGCTTGCATGGGTAGTACTAAAAACAAGTAAATCATGATAACTCCTCATCCCAGAAATTAAGACAGAAGTTATTCTTATATCTTTCCCAAATAAAGTTTTCCTAGCAGTTCAAATAGATGTTTGTCTTGTTTTATCATAGTATTATTTCTTATTACTCTAAACATCTGTTGTGGATGCTCTGGTGATGCGTTGGCCTTGTTTGAATGTAATTTTTTATATAAGTATTTTTTGGAGAGGGAGGAATTATCAGGCCACAATAGGATTATAATATTACAAATAAAATCATATGAGATACAATAAAATAAGCATAGACAAAAATGATAAGAAAAATAATTTTCAAGAACATATATGGATACAGAAATAAAGTTTTTGCTTATGCGTTGGTGGCAACATGTTTTGTCAGAACTGTCCAGAACATCTAATTTCTTTGGTAGTTGAAAAACAGAGAGAAAATTTTAGTTTCAAAGTTTTGGCTGTAAAATGTTTGTTCTGATGAGTCATGATTCTATATATAACTATTTTTAATAATTGTATTCTTCATTGTTAATTACCATTCTTACCTGTATTTTAAAGTATTTTTATTGCTTAACTTTAATTTTCTTTTATTATTTTGGTTCCAGACTACTACATATGAAACTGGCTGGAATGAGACTTATTGTCCAGAGTAATGATGTCACCAACTCAATTGGGGGTAAAATCAGATAAATGACACTATTGTCATAAGGTCAACTACTTAATTTAACTCAACTTGAGCAAATAATACTGCTGTCTATTTTTATCTGCACTTATGCAGATGGTACAAAGATCAGATGTTCCATTGTTTAGGTAGAGTGATATAGATATATAACAAAAGACTTGGGAGAAGAAGGGGCTGTACAGAAAGTGTCATCAGGCTGTACAGGGTGTCTGATGGATACCACACCGAGCTACAGTATTATATGCACTACCACCCAATTGGAACTGCTGTTGGAAAAATAAAAGTGAATTGTCCCTGCAAACACTGTTTTTATCTTCGGTGTGTCCAAGGGAATCTTTTCCTGACTTAATACCCTTGTGAGCATATCTCGACATTGGCAGTTTTAGACAACACCAACAAGCCATCTTAAAAAAAACAATGAATACAATGTGGGGTTAAGTTTTGTTTAGCAAATCTGATGGGACAGTAGGGTATGGCTACACATAGTCTAGTAATAAGGATTGGAGGTTATTTAGTAATTTATCTGTTTTTATAAATACATGTTATGTTAGTGGAGAGCCATGTAGGCACCCTGATTTTTTGTAAAATTTTATATATATATATATATATATATATATATATATATAGATAGATAGATATGTGAAAAAATATACTCATAAGGTGTGCTATATTTATGGGATAAAGTACTCAATATCAGCGATAGAGCATGTGTAAATATAAAAGGGAACATTGAAGTCAACACTTAAAGGCGATAGGTTGTTTCATGGTAGATGCAATCATCAGGCCTGATGATTGCATCTACCATGAAACAGCCTGTTGCCTCTAAGTGTTGACTTCAATGTTCACTTTTATATTTATATATAATATGGTCATCCACATACAGGCCTTTCGTTGTATCACAGATCATCAGTGGGGCTAGACATTTGACTGCTTTAAGATTTGGCAACAGTTGGAGATCCTACCCCTAAGCTATTGGCACACGGCAGAGAGAAAGGTACATTCTATAAATATAGTATGTGAATTATGTTCACTCTTATATCTATGTGCTTATATTTCTGAGATGAGGTATTCTAACTGTTTGGACTATTGTCCTCATCTTTATTATCATATGTACAACGTTCTGGCTGTTGTACACTCCAACCTTCCTCAGGTGATATACATTAAAATCAAACAATTTATTTCATCCAAAACATTGTGCATATGATAATGAAGATGAGGACAGTAGTCCAAACAAGGTAAATAGTGTAAATAGTCTACCATTACGTCTATGCATTCAAGAGATTTAATAAAGAAATCCATACTCTAAGCATTTTCTAAATCTCTTGAATGCACAGGTTGGTAGATATAATTCACACTGTTAAAAAAAAGAAAAAGAATAGGGCCTCTGCTAAAAGGTGGGTATCAACTAAAATAACATTTAGACTAATAAGAATAATGCCGAATTAAATATAAAATCCATGAATTCCTTAGAAATACTACTATTCCGTAACAAGATGTCAGAAGGAAATTGAAAGGAAATTAACTTTGATGATATGACAACATGTGAAGGTTTACTCAGCTTTATACCTTATCTGCTGATCTATGTTTAAAATATTTCATACTTGTTTTCATTATTAAAATATTTTAACATATTTATGTATATTATTTCATTCATTTTCTAGAGATTTATATGAATATTAAAACCAGTTTTAAAAACAGTGAAAACTACATTTTCATCAATGTTTAATGTGAACCTTACGTAGGATATATATATATATATATATATACTTGCAGTAAACAAGTTAATTATATGAATAATCTAAGAATTGATTTGGTTCTTTCAATGACAACAAATTTGATAAAGTCTTTATTTTTATGAGCATTCACCAAAAACTGGACTGTCAAACAACTTGCCAAAAATGTGTGTGGCATTTGTTGGTCTCAAGAGACCCTGGATCTGTGTCCAAAAAGTTATGCCTCTGCTGCTGATAGTAGTGCAGAATCTGTCATGGCTGTACAGGCCCACACAGGAGCAATAGTTGTGATTGCAATGAATGCATATGAAAATGCTCTCTCCTGATGTCATTGCATTGTTTTCTTTCCACCAAGCAGGTTTCATCTCAGCAGCAAGCCTCTGTTTCTTCTCCTTCCTCCAGCCCTCAGTGTAAATCAGATCTTCAGCATGAGTGATCATTGGCAATGTCTTCCCACCTCTTGATGACCATTCTCATCACCCTCATATCACTTTTCCAAGCATCTTTGAAGTGAAGATAAGGCTGCCCTAGTAGCCTATTGCTGGTGATCAGTTCCCCATACAGAAGGACCTTCAGAATCCTCCCATCAGTAGACTGTTGCTTCCTGTGTTTTGTCATTACAGTCAGGTGATGCTAGAGTGTCCTCTCCAGGGTGCAGGCCTGGGTAGGATTTTATGAAATATTGGTAGTTGTCCATGCAGCACATCTCCCGTCTCCATGTCACTGATGTTATCCAAGTCAAAGGTAAAGTCCAGTATAGCTTGGCACTGGCAGATTCACGGGATTGCCAGAACAGAGTTGAACATAACATTGGACTGACTTAGAGAGACTGTCTCTAGATTTGATCTTAGGGTTTACTCCCAAAGCCTTTCCCACGATTGGGTATGGCTGCAAATCAGTGGAAGTTTAAATTTGGTGTTTTCCTTGTTTTAAATACAAGAAATGACATAGGTCTATATTATATTTATTAGTTATTCTATTGCTGATAAATGTTGACTTATTTGAAAATTAAAAATTACAATGAAAACAACTTTTTTCATAAAGAAAAAAAACAAAATGAAAAAGAATGATATAGTTAAAAATACAGTTGGCCGTAAATGATTATACAAAAAAAATCTAACAATCCAATTGGTTTTTGTGAATTGAAAACAACTTTCACAGATTCTTATTCTTTATTTCAAGAGCATTCACCAAAAACTCAACTGCCAACAGCTTACAATACATGACATATATATTTATTTTATAGTCTGTTGTTGATATTTGTTAATTTATATGAAAATAAAACTGTTTTCACCATACCAAAAAATTTCTACTTTTACCAATTTTTTAATGAGAACCAATCAGAGACATATTTTACAACAATAAAAAAATATATTTAATACTGACTAAGTTAAAAATAAGAAATTTTCAAATAATTATTTTTGATATCACTAAAAATAAAAACAAATAATTGGGCTACATTTTAACAAAAAACGAAATAGGTTTTATTAACTAAAGTTTATCTTCATAACTAAAGTTCATTTTTCTGACCTGTTTAATGCTATCTAATTTCAAAATACTTTTTTAATACATAATTATACATTTATACATATTTGTCACCACATATTTTAATATATACATAGATGCATACACTTATTCTTACCTACATACCTATATCCTTGTATACATAAACACAAAATTTAAATCAATGTTGATCTAAATATATCACAAAACTTTTCAAGTTGAAGTCGGTCTTAAAATGCTAATGCTGTCAGCAAATATTTGATAAGTGGCAATGTAAAGTAATTTTATAATTTTTTTTCCCTTAATAGCATTTAAGGATCTAAACTTAAAATGTTGTCTTTTCTTTCTTTTTTGGAATTAATGGAAACTGAAAAGAGAAATACTGATAAGATAATGTTCTCACAGAAAAAACTGTATCTTTAATTGAAAATGTGGTTTTGGAATATTAATATCATGTTGTGTGATTTGTTAAATGTATTGTAAGTAGTTGACATTTTTCAACAACATTATTCTATGTAATAGTATTCTCTAAATCTGTGATTCTAATTAAGTGCATGCAAAATATTATGATGCATTTCAGATTTGTGTCTATAAAATCATAAGGCTTATTTTGCATTATATGTATCTTTATAATTCAGAAGGAAATCCGTGTTTTACATTTTAAATGAATTGATTAATGTCAGAGTAAGTTAATTAATATCTTGAATATTCTATTTATTATGCAAAAATGTATTGAAAACATCAACACACTTTGGTGCTGAATATCATAATTCATGAAAAATGTAATCCATTTAAGTGACATCACATCCCCCTTTTTCAAATTTGCTCCTTGCCTTCATTTTTTCCTCTACACTTTACTGTAACTAATACTTGCTTTTCCATTACTGTAATATATAATGCACCCCATCATCCCCACTATATAGAGAAAGTGATTTATTTACTTGGGTTAAACTTTTTACAATCTTCCACTGTTAATGACAGCATTAATATCTTAATAAAAATATTTTTACTTAAAAAATTGTACAATGGAATTATCATGTAAAGTTGCAAAGTTCAACCTATATCATGATTATAAAAACATGTTGACAATATGATTCAGAATTCTTTTTTTTAATCATTTCACCCCAAGCAAAGCCTCTAAAACACACGGGTTTACTGAATGTGAAAGAATATAAGAAAAACATGAAGGAGTGAGAACAATAAAAGATAAATTAATAAGACAGAAGACATTGCATTTAAATTTTTGAGTATCACACTTGACTGGAAAGCAAGAGCTCTCCAGAACATGAAAATAAAAATAAATAAATTTGTTTTTAGATTTTAAGAGGAGGTTTGCAATATAAATTCATTATAAATTGATCCCTATATGCAAACCAAAAAAAGTAAATAAAGGTAAGAAAAATAATAAAAGAAAAAGATAAGAAAATGCCTTAAATTCTTATTTTGCAGCTGTTCTAATATATATCTGAGATTTTGTGTGTAATCCTTTTTTAACACAACACAAGAAAAAGGTAAGTAGGAATATGCTTTAAATTCATATTTTGTGGCTGTTTGGAAATTATTTGAGATTATCTATGTAAGCCTTATTTTAACACAAGAAAATTTTACATATGGCATGAACATTTTGTTTTTTTGGCTTCCATAGCGGGATCAATTACAAATTGATTTCCACTCTTAAAATTTAGAAAACTAAAGAAAAACATAAAAATTGATATTCATCATCTGGAGTTCTTATTTGGTACCTGAATTTTTTTTTTGCCTTAGAGAGAAGCATTTTTGTAGAAACACCATAAATAGTATTCAATATTATTCTCATGATCTCCAGAACATTTATATTTGGAAAGAATCAAGTGCAGTTTTGGGAAAATTTGGTTAGTGAAGCCCAGTCACACTGTACAGTCAAAATTCAAAAACATTTACATAGTCTCACAGGTGATTAATTATTTTCAAACTGCAACCCTTTTCCGTACAGATAAAACATTGCTAGCCTCTCACTATACTATCACTATGGCAAATGTTCTAACAAGTTATATTTATTAGTCCCACCAACTCCAAACTTCACAGCTAGGGACCATCAAGCCATGTTCATGGTGATAAATCCTATTTTTACCATCTCCCCCCCCCCTCCAAGCAAGGTGGGAATGACACTAGTACACAGGGGGTTATATGGAGTGAAAGTGAGAGAAAAGACTGAGTATAGGGAGGATTGAGCAAAGGACAAAAGATGTAGTTTTCAGGGAAGCAAAGAAACAGAAAGGAGTTCCACAGGCAGAAGTGTAAGAAAAGAAATTGTTGGAGTGGAAGTGGCAATTGCATTAAGCTATTTCAACAGTAAATGGGTGGGACCTACATGCCAATCTAGTAGCACACTTAAATTCATGTAGTCAGGGCACCAGGGAAAAAGTTTATCAAAATAGTTGCCATGGAAATATTTGTAGAAAAGACACAAAGAAGCCATGCCACCTTGGTGAGGAAGTGGCAGAAGTTAAGAGGCCAGTTAAATAAAATAAAAATAATACCCATATTATAATTCTGCTTTTTCCCTTGTTCCTTAGTAAGCATGTACATTATGTCCTGCCAATATATTAAAAATAATAAAGACGTCTGTTTTGATTGTGAGGAAAGAAGGAATAGATATACTTGTTTAGTTTCAGTAAAAGAAAAAATGCAAAAGAGAGAGAGAAGATTGTTGATAAAGATATATAATAATATTATTATAATAATGATATTGATAAGATAGAAGAGGTGACAAACCTCTCATGTATTTAATGAATTCTTCAGTGAAATGGAAAATTTCTAAATATCTTTTTATTTGTACCCTCTTATTTCTTTAAATAATGATCCACATTCATACTTAATGTTATTGCAATATTTTGTAGTCATAGAACTTGCAATGAGCTTATTTATTTATTAAATAACATGAAACATCAGAAAATTCAAGTAAGAAAACCAACAAACTTTTCACAGATACTAATTATTATTATTATTTAAATGTAAGTGTTTAATCAATTCTTGAAAACCCCTCCAAACATATTTTGACATTTTATCAAATATAATCCAAAGAAATTCCAAACAGCTTGAGAAATATTTTTTTCTGCTGTTTCATTTTCTCAGTTTTGAGTGACACCCAACCCAAGACAACCTAACTTAATGATTTAAGTGCTTGCCCATGTAAAAAGCTACATCCTAACTTACATTAAGTGACAGATTAGATGCCTCTGGAGGCAGGAGGATGTGCTCTATTCATAGAGAAAAACAAAGACTAAATGCAAGTAATTCAACTTGACACCCAGCAAAATTCAGAGGCCAGAAAAAACTTTCTTCTTTAGCCCTGGCACATGTTCAAACTAATTTGATTTTCTCCTGAATTTAACTTTGCCATAAAAACTTTCCGTAATGAGTAAAGGCAGTTTAGTGACAGAAACATACTAAGTGATTTTGTAGTATTTAAAGAGGTAATTCAGATTATATATAATCTTTTACTTTAATAAGTACATGAACAAACGCTTGTATTTGTAGCATATAAGGTAAGATACCAGGCTGGATAATGGCTTATACCCATATCATGCTGAAACACCAATTCTCATTCGATCACCAGGGTTAAGCAATGTCAGACTTGGTTAGTACCTTCATGGGTGACTACTTAGGAATACCATATGCTGCAAACTTGAACATGAAGGTGATCTAATGGATAAAGGATCAGAATTGTTCACTTATTTACAAATGCCCTTGGGAAAAGTATAAATCCACCACTTCTTCCCCTAGATATGGGTTAATTAGTAGGACTTGTATCAGTAAATCATTATTTTCAAAATATTCTTATGATCTAAAAATATTTTCTGGCATAAAATAACCTGGAAAAGGTTGATAAGTAGAGAAAAAAAATCAAACTAATCAAGTGGGCTAATGTTTATCCATATTTCATAAACCTTCTTCATCCATGCTACATCTAGTCTGGTTCTTTTCCTATGTATTTAGCAATTCTTGATAAAATCCAAAGAATAATCTGCAATGTTATCAGTCCTAACCTGGTATCTCAGTCACTTTCCCACTGACATAATATAGCTTTTCTGTGCCTTTTTTTATGAATATTTTCATGATAATCTTTCTGATGAGCTTTCCTCTATCATCCCTCAACTTTTTGCAAATTTAAGTACAGTACTAGATTGGCAGCTAGGTTTCATCATTTTACAGTTGATATTGCAAGATGTAGATGAGTTTCTTCTCTCACGCTTCTTCCAGCTTCTTGCTTTTCTGTCAACTACAATCATCAAAGATCAAGTAGCTTAGTGTAAGGTATAGCTATATTTAGTTTTAGCTCTTAAACCATACAAGATCCCAGGGTCTCCATCTTCCTTGATTTGATTGATGAGTTTAAAGGCATATCAACCTTTGTTAGGTCATTTCATGCCTAATAAGATTTGATTGGGCATCATGGTTTGTGTATTAAATTTAATTTATGAATAATATTTTAGTATCATTCAGTTTTAAGTGATAGCCTTTGTAAAGGAGTTCATTTAAAGTTAATGATTTTGATATGAAGTTCAGTTGGAGATTATTTTAATTTGTTTATTGACTTATTTGTCAGTATTAGTTATTGCTTAAAATTTTTAATATATGTTGGTTTCCTTAAGAAATTTAATTATTTTATCTTTCTTGGAAAAATACATCTGCTATGTACCATGTCCCTTCAGAATATGGGCAATCAGGGATCACCACAATTTCCCAACCTTTGTAGATTTTAGTAAAGTTTGCTTTTTTGTTGTCTCTAATGCCTGTTCTGCCAACCATTTACATAAGTTTGCTACTTTTCTAGTCTCTCTTGCTTTCAAGTCCTGGGTGTCTCAAATTTTCTAAACCTTCTTTCTTCCTTATATGCCCCTGAAATTTCAAATATCTCTTTCCAATTCTGAAGTAGAAATGTCCTTTTTGTTTACATTTTCTCTAAAATTTCATCACTGTTCACATGCTCAGTCCATGATATTCTCAGCATTCGTCTTCATCTTTGAAGAGATTGTCCAGCATTTATTGTCATACTGGAGGACTGATATTACATAACAGTTCAGTACTCTTTATTTCTAATGAAATTTTCCTGTTAATACTTTGCTTAACTTTTGGCAAGGATATTTCACTATCCCAATGTGCCTTCAGATTTTAGCGTTACATTTTCCATCCTTTGTTAAAAAACTTCCTTGATATTTATATTTTTGTATTTGATTGATTTTTATATCTTCAATTTGTAATTTGCCTGTTGGAAAAATTAGTGTTATTTTCTTTGGTATGTCTCCATGGATGTATTTCTATGTGTATGCAAATTCACAAATGTGTTTGTACATAATGAAAGAGGTTGAGCTTTTCCAGTTGGTTTTCAAACATTTGCTATTGTTTATTTCTGAGAATTCAATAATTTATTTTGCCTTTACTATAGACTTATTACAGAAACTTCAACTATATCTTCAAACAATGGTATGGCCGAGGAAGAGTCCTTCAAAGTGGAACATATGACGTGTTCTGGTGAAAATTCTCTGGGAAGGCAGCTAGTATGACATGGGCTGAGTTGAAGAGGATTGCCCAGAACTGCATCCATTGGAGAGATGTTGTTGCAGCCCTATGTTACTCAAGGAATTAAGAGGCATAATGATTACTATAGACTGAAAAGTTGAATGAACAAACATTAACTAGAGATTCAGTGGGGATGCTGTATTACTTATTTTTCACAAGGTTCTAAAATAAACATTTTTTTTTTAATCATTTCAGCCCAAGCATGGCAATAAAGTCACTAAGATGCATGCAGTTAATGAGTGGAAAAGAAACTGAGAAAACGTTATTGAGAAAAAAAAAAAAAAAAGATTTGGAGAGACAGAAAATGATGATTGACATAGCATTTAAATTTTTGAAGATCACAGTTGACAGGAAAGCAAGAACCTGGAAGAGAAAGGTACAAAAGTATAAATGATCAGAACTTATGCTTGCACTTAGTTATTTCAACTGTAAAATGATGAGACCTAACTGCCAATTTAGTACTTTACTTAAATTCATGAATCAGGCACCAAAGAGGAGAGCTCATCAGACTAGTTACCATAAAATATTCATAGAAAAGTCACAGAGAAGCTATGTTATGGTGGTTGGATACCAGGACATGACTGATAACATTGCAGATTCTTCTTTGGACTTTAACAATTTCCAGATATAGATCAGAAGCACCATAATAAATGTGGCAACATTATAGAATTTAAAAATCTGGCAATATTTAACATTTGTGACTGCAAAAAAAAAAAAATAAAAATAACAAAAATGGTGTGTCAAAGGGATGGCTATTTCCTTGACACTATTATAAACTTTTGACTCCCTTTGCAATGTTTATTGTTTTAAAAAGTGATGAGTAAAATTCTAACAGAGCCCAAACACACAAAGTTGATTCATATCTTTTCTTTATTCTTAGAGAATTGACGACAAAGATATTAAAGACTATTTATTTATTAAATTGCTTATTTACAAGAATAATTTTATATTTACAAGATTATAAAAATATGTGAATCAACTATAATGAAATATTATTTACCATATTATTAAGAAATAAATATGAAAATTTTTTTCATTCATAAATTTATAAAAATGACTGAACAAGGAAATGTAAATAAACAAATAATGAGTAATTTTAATTATAAATTTTGAAAAAAATGCATTTTCTGGGCATTTCTTCCAGTTGCTCTCACCACATAAATTCACTAAAATAGGTTGAGAGCATCTCTTCATCTTAAATATTTTGATAATTTTGCAATTTTTTTTTTTTTATTAATTTTTGAATAAAAAGATTTATTTCCTTATAAAATGGTAAATAACATAACTTTACAAAAGGTAAATGATAAATATTGCATTGTACTTGGTTCACAAATTTTTATTATCTTGTAAATAAACATTGCTGAGGGAGTCAAAAGTGTATACAGTAAAAGCAGTGTCAAGGGAATGACAGCATTATTTATAGAAAGCACAAAAATTAAATATTGCCAAAGTCTCATGCATATTCAATTTAAAAGACTCTTGTATGCACACGTGTACATTATATATATATATATATATATATATATATATGATACAAGCTATTAATATATATAATTTAATGTATATCGCAGTGAACTGAATTTCTGCCAATAAAGTGATTGATACTTGACTAGAGCAATATTTATTGACTCAGATATCAGGACCAAAGCTTATTGATGTTGACTCCAAGTTTTGTCATTTTTTTTTGTTTTGTCATTTGTTTCAATTCACCAAATTCAATAATAAGTTTGTTTCCATTAGAATGAAACATCTTTATTGAATGTCCTCAAGAGTAATGACTGAAAAATTTCAAACTAAATGCCTGCAATGCCATAAGAAGTATGTAGGAAAAACTTCCAGAACCCTAAATACACTTATTTATGCACACGAGACGCCCACTGAGATAACCTACTAAACTCCTTAATAAGACATAGAAATATAACAGGTTGTAATTTTGATTGAAAAAATGCCACTTAAAAAAGAACAAAACAAACTGAACATATTCTATTATGAAGAAAATATTGTGAAGGAATATTAATTGGTATCTTTCCATTGATAAACTCACACCAGGCATACTTTTTCATATTACCAATATTCATAATAAAAGATTGTAAGATCCAGAGACTTGCTGACAATGTAACCTAAGGTTTTTTATGCATCAAATTCAATGAATCTGTCATGCTCATCACATGATTATAAGACTTTCCAACATATCAAATACATTCAAAATCATTCGAAAGTTACATAATAATAATAGAATAAACCAAAACATGTATCCATATACCACCAATATTCCTAAAAGGCATAATTTTTTCCTCGTTAATAAAATTTATGCACAATTTAATAATGTACATTTAACTCACAGTCAGGCATATGGCCATATCACATTGAAACACAGATTCACGTATGAAGTAAAGCTTGGATGTGTGGTGGTGTAATGGATAATGATTTGGAATTGTTTATTGAGAGATGAGTTCCAGTTGGTTTTGTTATATTGACTTACAAACAAATACCCTTGGGAAAGGTATGAATCTAGCTCTTCTCCCTCCAACTATGGGTTAATTAATAAAACTCGTATCAGGAAATCATTATTATCTCAAAAAAGAAAAAAAAAATTTCTTACAATCTAAAAATATTTTCTGGCTTTAAATTATCTGCAAAGGGTTGATAAGCTGTAAAAAACAAAATCAATCAATCAGTTAATGCACAGTCAACACCTGCACTGACAACATCTGCAAGACCAACTAGAAAATTGATATACAGACACACAGACACACACACACACACACATACATACAGTTTGCCCATCTCTTCTCACTAATATCTTCAGGAATTAAACACACACTACCAAACAGACACAAAAAGGTCCACTAAAATTCAGACACAAATGCACATTAACATTATAAGACATAAACATATGAGATCGAACTGACCATTGAAAACAAACAGCACAAAATTCAAAATATGGATAAATCTAAAATAAAATTCCTGCAAAATTTCTGATTAAGCTAAAATAAAAGAAAAACTTGTTAAATTTATAAATGTTTTTCTATTTGTTCTTTATTTGATCATTCTGTCGAAATTAATCCATATTTGAATCCAATTCATACATATATGCTACCCAAACTTTCACCACAATAATCAAATCATATGAGCAGTTAATCTGGCAGTTTGGTCCCAAGAAATGAGCTGCTGGACCCTCATACATTCAAAAGGGACAGGAGAGTCATCCACACATGCATATGTGTATGGTATGTGTGTGTGGAGGGAGAGATAATGTCTTCACCTTTTTAAAAAAAAGCACATGACTTGAAATTGTTTTCTTATGTTAAAAAGAGAATACAGGTATGATCAATGTCAGAAAAAAAAAAAAAAAAAAAAGCATTTTTTTTAATATCACTTTTGATTGCCCAGGCTGTTTAGAAAAAAATGAACATAGAGGTTTACTAAAGTATGTATGTTGTTCAGTAAATATAACCTTTATGGAAATAAGAAATAATGTTTGATTACAACAATTAATTACCTTAAAATATATACTCACTTGTTTAATGTTATCTTCATTATATTAGACAGCTACCAAAAAGCATACTAGAATTCAAATGCACATACATGCCCATTAACACCACAAGACAAACACATGAAATCTACCTGACCAATGAAAGCAAAAAACAAGAAATTCAAGGTATGAAAACATTCTCTTCTGTAATTCATTTCCACCAAAATTTTGATGAAGCTAAAATAAAAAAGCGAAATGTTAAATTTATAAAAGTTTTTGTATTTATTCCTTATTTTAGTCCGCATTTGTTTCAATTCACCAAATTCAATAATATATATATATTAGGTTGGTGCAAAAATAATGACGTAATAATGTTGTTTTTTTACGTATTTTTTAACATCAAAAAACAACATTATTATGTCATTATTTTTGCACAAACCTAATATATATATATATGTGTGTGTGTGTGCAGATGGTGTAATAGTGGCTTGGAATGAGAAGCTGAACTTGAATTCCAGTTGAGTTTGTTACATTTGTTTTCATGGCAATACCATTGGAAAAATTATGAATCACTCTCTTCTCTCCCCGGCTATGGGTTAAATAGTATAGTAGACTAGGCTCTCCAGCATTGGCTTACAACCAGTCTGGGGGAAAGATAACAACTCTGAATTCAAAACCTGAGGAGGGCTGTTTGGGTACCATGTAGCATATAGTATGCATCAGCTCTCTGTATACTGTTCTTCCAAAAGTGTGGATAGTTCTGCATACATCTCTACCAATATAATCAATTGATATGTGCAGAATAGCCTGACTGTTCTAGGAACTGAACTGTTGGGCTCTCATATGATGAAGACAATAACAGAGTCAGCATATACATGCATGTATACATCCCTATGCATAGTGACAGCAATGAAAAGAAATCCAAACAAATACTTTGAAGTCAACACAGAAAATTTATTTCACAATAATGTTTTTATATACAAGTTAGAAACTGGAGTAATGTATTACATATAGAATTGTCTCCTCCAATTTCTGTGGCGGTTGTTCAAAGTAAACGTATTGTATATTTAATGGATTTTTTTTTAAAGTGCAAAACCACAGCTTTGAAAAGCCTAGAGTTTGAAGCAAATAACTCCAACAAACTATTGACATCTGGAAAGAATTCCTTTTAGTGCATAATGGACATTCAATAAGAAAGAAAGCTGAGAGAGCAGATAGATGGAAGAGATGCCAAAGGATCACCTTACTCTCCATCTATACAGATTTACTTAACAGTTTCTTTATGATATAAATTTTATATCTCTGAATGCCTTATATAAAGAATTAGGTATTATTAATTTTTACTAATATTTCTTTTATCTTATTTCTTTTTCTCTTTGTCATTCTATAGTCATTGGCCAGTGTTTTAGACTAGAAATAAAGCACTGCTTATTAGTGGTCAAAGAATGATATATAAAATGATAAACTGATAAATTTTTAGGTGGTTTGGAAAATAATGTCCAATTTTATAATAAACTTTTATTCCTGAATTAATGTATTTAAACAGTGTTTAAATCAGTTGAAACAGAAACCTGAACATCTATACATTTCTGCTATTGAGTTGGGTTATTTATGCTTTTAAGATAAAGGAGACACGGTGGAGTAATGGATAGTAGCTCAGATTGAGGAACTGGAGAGCCGAGTTTGAATTCCAGTCAAATCCATTACATTCACTTACATGCTAATACCCTTGGGAAAAGTATGAATCCTCTTCTACCGCAGAAAGAAATGGCAACCTACTGCAGGAAAAAATTGTCAGTCATGTATCAAAAGATACATGATCACCTAAGTGTGTGTGATGCACACTTAGGTGATCATGTATCTTTTGATGGCACATAACTGACTGAAGATTAAGCTCCAAAAGTTTGGATGCCAAGAAATATTTGCATGCAGTTTCTGTATCTTCTTTGTAATGGAATGTCTTTTGACTGAAAAAAAATTGTTAAGATGCTTGAAAAAATGATAGTCAGTGGTCAAAAGATCAGGGCAGATGTAGTAAAGTATCGTATCCCAAGACAGTGAGCCTCTGCATTGTCATTCTGGATCGTATCTTGTGGCTCAACATTATCATGAAGCAGAGTTGTACTCTGCTTAACTGAAAGTACTTTTCATTCAGTTGCTGGTAGTAAAATTCAGCAGTCATGCTCTGGTTAATTTTCAGAAAGCTATTATGGATAATGCCAATAGTGGATCACCAGACAGTCACCATAATGCAGAATTTATGCAATTTCAATTTTGGAGTGTTTCAACAATTCAAAATGAAGGGTATATAATGTTTTAATTTAAATTCTCAAGAGACTGATATAAAATTAATAAATAGGACACATTAGTCATTAGGAATGAGTTACATATTTTTGTGCAGTTATTATAATAATATATTAGAAGACAATTTATTCTAAAATCAGAGATTATTTTCCGAACATCCTAATGCTATTTTCCAGTGTGTACACAGGCTGCATCATGTATTTGAGAACAAAATTCTGAAAGAGATTGATATAAAATTAACAAAGACACTTTAATCATAAAGAATGAATAATATATTTTTATTCAACAATTATATTAGAACTCAAAAGGCTTATTCTAAAATCAGACAATATTTTCTGAACCTAATATTGATAATGCTTCATATAGGTCAAAAGGATGTGAGTAATTATAGTTCTATGATAAAATTAATATTTTAGCATACTGTAATACTGACAAGGAAAAGTGTGACATTGCTAGCAAAGTACATTGGAAAGCATTCCTTTTAGAACATAATGGGTATTCAAAAAGAAAAAAGAGCCGAGAGAGCAGATAGATTGAAGAGAATGATGATTTCCTTGAGCTTTGGGAAAACAAAAGAAGTCCCACAGAGCAAGATCAGGTGAATAGGGAGGTTTATTACAATACCATAATGTTCTTCTCGGCCATGAACTGCAAGATGCTCAGTTGTGAGCAGGAGTATTGTCATGGCTAAACAGCCAGGATTTGTCCCGCGACAACTCTCATCTATTGTAGCACACTAAGATTACAGTTATATAGTGCCAAGATATCACGTTTGATGATAACACAATCCACGTATCCCTCTTTCACTCATAGCTCATACAGCACACCCAATCCTGTTACTTTTCAGCCAGACCACATGTATTAAATATAAAGCTACCACCACCTCTAAAACAATAAGCGATAAATTTTTGTCTGAATTTCTGGAATGAGAAGGTATCATTATTTATACTATTGTCCTCATGTTTGTTGTTGTGATAACCACAACAAAGCTGAGGACAATATTCCACATATAAATAGTATAAAAAATAAGAGATATAGTTAGCAATAAATGAGAAAGCAACAACAACAGAACAGAGGTAAAAATATACAGAATAGATTGTACAAAATGCCCAATGATGTATATTGGTGAAACATCTAGAAATTTCAAAAAGTAAGTATATGAGCATTGCAGAGATATGCTGCATAGCAACACTTTGAAGACACTAGTAGTTCATTGTAATACATCTGGTCAGAATTTTAACTTAGTAAATGCCAGTCAGATTAGGAGAGAAACAAATGTACTGAGAGTGTGTTGATCTCACAATTCTCAACAATAAACCTAAAACTATGATCATACATGATGAATTAAAAGCCATTGTCAAAATGCAAGATAAATAACACAACTGTCCAACAAACAGAATAAAGTTTGCAATAAAAAGAAAAAAGGGTAAAGATGAAATAGAAGCAAGCAAACAAACAAACAATATACGCAATGCAAAGCAACAGGTCAGAAACCAAGAGAGTTCACAAACTATGAGTTGATGTTTACACACAATGGCAAGGTTGGACAAGCAAAGCCAGTGGGTCTGTCTAGTAGATAAGGCAGATCTGGATTGAGTCAAATCAAATTGTAAATCAACCTATTTTATTGACTAAGAAAAATATCCCTGCATGCATTTTGGGGGATTTTGCCTATTAAAGAGATGGGGGGTAAAATATTTGCAGTCATTACAGACAAGATTGGAAACGACCGACAAAATAAACAAGAGACAAGATACACAAAAAAAAATCAACAAACAAAATACACAAGAAAAAAGACAATAAAAAAAAAAAAGCATTTCCCCCTCCCCTGAATTTGTCTTTTCACCTTCTTACTTTAAAACTAATTATCACTTTCAATACTGAGGGTTCACATTATTGTTGCTTTATTTTGCTAAGCATACTCAACACAAAGCAATACTTTTTCAACCAATGAAATCAACACAAATAAATATTTTTCTGCCCATCATTTTTTTTTATCACACATCCAACAAAAGATTGTATGCTTGTATATTTAGTTCTTTGAACATTAAAAGATTAACACCGTTTTCTATTTCAAATAGCAAACATTTTCTAAAACATACAATTTTGATGCATTTTTCTTATACAAGCCTAGAGAAAAATACACAGCTTTTTCCAAATATCTCATTGTGCGTGTAATATACATATACATTTTATTTTCTTCTATTATTATTAAAAACCTTTCATTTCTTTCTATTTCTTTTAAAGATATTTATAAGCAATTACTTATCAATTGTTATTTTATTATCTTCCCACTAATTTATAACCTGTTTCTTATAACATGGAAATGGCACAATAGAAAGACCATCAAAACCATCCACACAATTTCAGCTTGCAATACTATCACAGGGACACATCAAACTGATTAAACTTTATCCCCATAAACTGTGAACTCCAAAAATAAACTGTATTTGAATCGACTTAGCAAGTTCTTAGATGCTTAATTTGAACCATGACTGAATTCCCTGCAAATTTATGTTTGAGACTAATCATGTATGAGATGAAACAATAATAACATTTTATGTTTGTTTTTCTTTCTATAACAATAGACTTGCCTGTTAAGAAATTATTAATAAACTTGTCTTCGTAGGAGGAATATAGTATGAAAATCTCACTCAGCAACACTAGAAATGAGCAAGCATCATATTCTTCTATGTGCCATGTCTCTTTACAACATTAGTGATCACAATACCCCATAATTTCCTATCCTTTGTAGATTTTAATAATTTTTTTTCTTATCTCTCCTAAATTTTGTTCTGCCATCCATGTACTCAGGCTTGCTAGGTAGGTTTCTATTGTTTTCCTCTGTCCCTTTTGCTTTCAAAAAAAAAAAAAAGGTCATTATTATTGTAACAGAAGGTATGATTGGCACAAGACAAAGTGAGCAAGTGTCATCTTACCATTATATGTAAATATATCTTGCTTTTTTTTATTTTAAAGAAAGAAACAAGAAAGTTATCATCTTGTAAAAATATGAATATATCTCTTTTTTCTCACAGGTAATAAAGAGTAAAAGTATACCTGTTGGTCCTGACTGACAAAGAACAGTCATTTGAATTGTCTCAATGATTTATATGATTAAGTCATATCGATTGTTTTTCTTTTTTTTTAATTTGGTTCCCTATATCATGCTAGACAATTTCTCTCCCTTGATTCTATCTTACATATTTATAAGTCTTACCAATTGCCCTTCCTTTGAATGTTGCTGCCACATCTGGTCTGATATTCTTGCTATATATTTAGATATTTTTGATAAAATCCAAAGAAGAATCTGCAATGTTATTGGTTCTTCAGTCCCTTTCCCCACCACCATAATGTAGCTTCCCCGTGCCTTTTCTATAAATTTTTTCATATTAATTATTCTGATGAACTTTCTGCTATGGTACATAAACTTTATGAATTTAAGTGCTGTACTAGATTGGTGGCAGGGTCTCATCATTTTACAGTTGAAATGGCTAGATGTAACTGTAAGTTCTATGCAAACAGTTTCTTCTATCTAACTTCTCACTTGTGGAATTCTTCCAGCTTCTTGCTTCCTAGTCAACTTTGTTTTCAAAAATTTAAATCAATGTCAATTGTTATCTACTGTCTTCTTAATTCTTGTTCCTTTAATTCTATTCTTAATAGTGTTTTTTCTTCTCATATTCATAAACAGTAACTCCTTGTGTCTTAGTGGCTTTATTGCCTTGCTTGGGGTGAAATGCTTAAAAAAATGCCATGTCCTTTCAGGATGTATGAAATCAAAACTCTCCACATATTCCTTTTTATTATTAGTAAATAATAATAATTAGCATTCTTGGGAAACATTGTGGAGTGGTTCCCCATTGCTTTCTTCCGTTTGACATTTAGTTTTTTTTTTTTTTTCTCTTAGACTAGTTTTCACCCAAAGCTGAGAAACAAAACCTACTCTGCTATTTAATCCATAGCTGAAGGAGAAGACACGGGTTCATACCTTTCCTAAGGGCATTAGTGCAAAAGTGAATGCAACAGAGTAGCACAGAATTTGGACTCAGCTTGCTGATTTCATATCTTTCATACTATCCAACTATCTATTTGGTTTATTAGCAGGTTTAATATTATATGATCTTAATTATAGATTCAAAAGAAACAAAATAATAATCAAAGTATTTCATTTTATCTCATCTAATAAACAACTGTTATGAGAATATCTTAACAGAAAACATAATTAAATTTATGATGGTAATTCAAGTCAAAAGAGCCGACTTAGTGAAGCCAATAAAAATTCATTGTAAAAATATATTTTTTAATGTTAATAACATCTGAGACATCCTTACACTGTGCTCTCATGGAGAATATAATACGATTTTAATTATAATCTTTGTTATTGAAGTTTTACACCAAAAAAAAATTATTACTGAATACGTAATTCCTTCTTGGTGCTATATTTCTATTAATTTCTAAGGTATTACATATTTTAATCTAAATTGGATACAAAGGCATGCATCATTCTTAAGCCAAATCTTTCATCTATTCTTCAGTGTTTGTGTAAATAGTTGGAAAAACAGACAGGTCACTATATTCCTCCAGGAAGTAGCCGACTCCTTCTGCCATCTCTTTATAAAAGTCAGATTCAGCCAAAAACAGAGTAAATAATGCCACATTTGGCCAAGAGCTGTTTAATCCTTAACTTTCCAGCCTTGATAAGAGTTCAACATTGCATATGCAGTCTTGTGAAAGAAGAATTATTTTCTATTCTACCTCTTTTTCAGAAAGATATATGTAACTTATCACTCTATTGTTATTTCCAAAGCAAATTTTCAAATAAGTCCCACCAGTTCAAACCTTTACAGCTCAGACACTCATGCTACTTCCATGGAGTCATAACACTCTCATATCCCCAGTACTTCAAACATAGGGAGAAAGTTCCACTCAGACAGCTTTTTTTTCTAAGAACCACCACTTTATGAAACAGACTCCCATGTAGATGCTTCAAGTTAAGAATTAATTATTATCTATCTTCATAATCTTCAATTTCAACAACCTTATCTACTCATATTTCACACCTCATTTTCATTGCCATTTCATATGTAACCTACCTTGAGTAGCTCTCGAGCCTTGTATTTGATGAAATTTATTAAAATGAAATCTTATATGAATATACCATTTTGTAATATGGCATCAAGATAATACATGAAGGAATTCAAACTGAGTAATTGACTGATTTGTTTTTTAAAGTTTATCAACCCCTTGCAGGTTAGTTAAAGCAAAAAACATTTCAGATCATAGAAGATTGTTACAGTACCCAGCATTCCCAAGTGGTCACTCATCTAAACACTGACTAGAGTCAAATCTGCTTAACTTCAGTGATCAAATGACAACTGGTGCTACAGAATTATTTGACTATATCAAACTGAGCAATGGCAAATCTTTAATACAAATACAGCCTGAGAAAAAGAATGCTGTGACTTGTACTAAATGAAAAAAAATCTTTTTGATTGAGTCTGACAATAATATTAATGTATTTTTCATTATTAAAAATGCATCCTTATCTAAATCAACACTTCCAATATTGAGTTTGTATATAAAGAAAAACAAAGGAAAAAATTGAATCTGAAAATGCTTAAATTTAGATTTCTAAGCACAACTGAAAAATATGACTTGCCAGATATGAAGGACATTTTTTTTTTTTACATTTGAAGGGATTAAAATACTATCATGAACATAGGAAATACTACATTACTCTTGCATCCACAACAGATGTAGCTGCTTGGTTATTTATTTTTTGTCCAATCTGTCCCTTGTTATTCCAGATCCCCATTTATTTCTGTTTTCCACTCCCCCCACCAACCTGACCTGCTCATTCCAACATTCTCTTGCTCTTTTTTTTTTGTTTTGAAAAGAAATTAATTTTCAATTAATTGGAAAATTCATTGTTTTATTCCAACCTACCCTTTTATTCCAGACTTAAGAGTAATCTTTATCTTCTAAAAGCATTCTACCAGAATAAAACAGCTGCTAACATATTAGGGGCAATAGATATAAAGGAATAATCTGATTCTCTGAGAGATAATCCTTCAAGTGGAGATCTGAAATTATCCAACTTTTGTGATATTTGCCAAAAAGCAAACAACATGCAATACCAAAAGGGAAGCTGAAACTCTCAAATTCTGCCCACTGTTTTAATACATGGCTGACATAATATCAAAAAGAAATAATTTAAATTTCTCATACATATGAGAAATGAAGGCCTGGGAAATTTGGCACTCATAGGATATAATAAAGGCAAGAGTAACAGAGAAAACACTATGTAACTTATCTAACAAGGTTGTGTAAATGGAAGGCAGAGAAGGGACTTCAAATGATGGTGACAAGACAAACAATACTAAGAGCTACAAAGGACAGAAAATCGTGGAGTGTCATAATCACCTACATCCTGAAGGGACACAGTACGTAAAAGATGGCAAGAAACTTGAGTTTTGCTGTCACTTGGTCTCTTCTTATAACCCCAAAACATTTGGTATGAATACAGAAAAACAATATAAGTGAAGAAGTTGTTAAACTGAGCAGAATTAGAAGAAAAAAAAAAAAATTGGAAAAAAATGTTGCTGGCACTGGAAATTCAAAATATAATCAAGACCATCCAGATAATGGCACCACTGAAAACTGCTCAAATACTGAGGGGAGTGTTGATGTAGTGAGGAAACTTACTGTCACTTGATCTCCAATGTATGCCAGCAGTTATGCCAACCCTGTAGATTTTTCTGTGAGGTCTATGGTTGCTGCAGAAATGTGCTAGAAATTTATTTTTATCTAAAGGAGAGCCACTCATTGCACCTTCTTGGTCTCACATTTTCTACTGAAATTAAGAGGTGTGATTATATTGAATCAGTTGCTAAGGAGGTCATTTTACTGTGTCATGCTAGACAGTTTTTTTTTTCAGAATCCATCTTGCATATTTATAAATCAACCTTGCTTGGTGTGAAATTATTAAAAAAAAATAAATAAAAAAAACAAGCAAAGTTTGATGAAGTGCAGTTGCTACCCTCACATCCAACTGGTTTTCAATTCTGAGTTGTCTTTCTCCTAGAGCAATCACAAATCAAAGCTAGAGATCCCAGTTTACCCTACTTTTAACTCATAACCACTAGTCATTATTGGTATGAAAAGTCAATGAGAAGGAATACTAAAATTATTAGAAATGTCTTAAAGTGTTGTAATTCTATTAATATTTGGATATCAGGATCTCTCAAGTATGACAAGTTCATTTCCTATTTTGGTTTTATGCAAGTTTCAGACTCAGTGTTACAGGAAGGAAAGCTGAAAATTTTTAGATTCCTTTTATGTAAACTAGGCTTATCTAATTACATCAATGTTGCAACAGCTGTCCTATCATAGAAACACTTCTATATTTTCCCAAATATGCTTTAAGTAGATGTTGGTTGATCCAAGTAAACGTCAAGGAATTTCAAACTGAACCCTTTTTTTAATGTCCAATATGTAGGTTAGTTTCACTCCACTGACCATGTTTAGGGATATCTCGTCTAGTTCTTATTTATTACTACTGTTACTGCTTGCCTCATTTCTACTGAGGCCAAGTATACACTGCAGAGCCCAGGGATTGAACTCACAAATATTGCTTTCAGCCACAAGTTAAAACAGTGGTTCCCATAGGATCACTGAATTTAAGCAATGTTGAGCCTGGTCAGTACATAGATGAGTGACCACTTGGGAATACCAGGTGCTGCAAGTTTGGATGTACAGGTGGTGTAATGGATAATTGCTCAGAATTGTTAATTGGAGAGCTAAGTTTCAATTTTCACTGCGTTCATTATATTTACTTACATGCAAATACACTTGGGAATTGTATGAATCTACTTCTCCTAGCTATGGGCTAATTAGTAAGACTTGTATCACAAAAACATTATAGCACCCAAAAATATACTTTATTTTGTAATGCCTGTTTGTAGGAGAGACTTTGTAAATCACAGATACAATAATAGTAATACCTTTGACCAATACTTGGTCAGACGCTGCCAATTCCCATATATATATATATATATATATTTATTCCTTTACCCGTCAAGTGATCTAATTATTTCAAGATATGCTTGATCTTTGGCAATCCATGTCCAAACCCAAGTGTTGGCAGTAACACTTTATTTTTATATGACAATTTTCTGATCAATAAATAACCTGCAAAGGGTTGATAAGCTGTAGAAAACAATCAATCAGTTAACCCACAGTCAACACTTGCAATGACACTAACAACACCTGCAAGACCAACTAGAAAATTGATACACACACACACACACACACACACACACACATATGCAGTTTTCCCATTTCTTCTCACTAATATCTTCAGAAATTAAACACACACACAGACATTATCAGACTGACACAAAAATGCCCACTAGAACTCAAATGAATACATACACATTTAACACCACAAGAGAGAAACATATGAGATCTAACTGACCATTGAAAACAAACAACACAAAATTCAAAGTATGGAAACATTCTTTTCCATAATTCATTTCTTCCAAAATTTTGATTAAGCAAAAATAAAAGTGAAACGTTAAATTTACAATAGTTTTCCTATTTATTCCTTATTTTAGTCTGTATTTGTTTCAATTAACCGAATTCAATAATGTGTGCGAGTGTGTGTGCGCACAGCTGAAAATGAATGAATCTATTAATCACAATTACTATATCATGAACTAACACATTAATGTATGAAATACAAAGAGTTAAACATCCTAACTAAATTACCAATGAAGGCCTTATCTGTATGTACAGAAATGCACATGTATGGCAAAAATAGGTTTAATACTCAGATAACAGAATGAATTTAAATTTTTCTTATCATAACCTGGTCCAGGTTTCAGATTGATATGACAATTCTTCACAATCATGTGACCTGTAATCCATGAGGGTCATAGAGGCAACACATCTACTGCAGCTGTAGCAGAAGTGGTCTGTGTTAGGCAAGATAGTTTGATGGAGCACAACCCTCTTCAAGCTGATTTGAATTCATAGTTTTCCTTATCCTAGACAGGTTACCAACCGAGACTATAGGGCCCATTCTCTCCTGCTATTTAATGACATCTGAGGGAGAAGAGATTTGCACATAAGTGAATATAACAAACTCAACTGAAATTTAACAATTATCACAATATAGCTAAACATAATTTTGTTTCCAGTGCCTTTATTGAGATGGAAACTCTAAGATAGATATGTTTCTTCAATGATTTTATTATCAAAAATAAATAAAATTGGCCCACTGTATAATGAAATTAACTTTTTAAGTGAGTTAACTTCTCAGTTGGTCAAACCTCATATTCTAAAACTTTTGTTATAATGCGGTATAATAATGTAAATAATGCAGTAAAATTACTGGCTATACCATAAGAAATAATCAATATTTATTGCTTATTGAATACTTGGAAAGAATTCAACAACATATACACTACATCTTTTGTGGTTAGTCAATCATCTGTATTGTTTTTTTTTCTTATTCTTATAACTGCCATTATCAAACAAAGCAAAAGACAGTCATAAAGGCTCAATTTTCAATCATTACTTTTTCAACAAGAAATATTGCACAATAATTTTGAGTATGAATTATTGTTCAAAGCAGATACTGTTATTCAATATTATTGATCATAAATGATCAAGACTTGAATATTATCAATTTGAAAAATAATTTTCATGATTCATACTTGTGAGATCTTATATTTTTGACTGTCAATTTGAAAAGTAGAAGATGACTTCTACGGTACAAGTCAGTGTGACGACTTCTACGGTACAAGTCAGTGTGACGACTTCTACGGTACAAGTCAGTGTGACGACTTCTACGGTACAAGTCAGTGTGACGACTTCTACGGTACAAGTCAGTGTGACGACTTCTACGGTACAAGTCAGTGTGACGACTTCTACGGTACAAGTCAGTGTGACGACTTCTACGGTACAAGTCAGTGTGACGACTTCTACGGTACAAGTCAGTGTGACGACTTCTACGGTACAAGTCAGTGTGACGACTTCTACGGTACAAGTCAGTGTGACGACTTCTACGGTACAAGTCAGTGTGACGACTTCTATGGTACAAGTCAGTGTGACAGCATGTCAACATGACAGTATAATATGACAACTTTTATTAAACAAGTCAACATGACAGTATGACAACTTTTATTATACAAATCAATTATTCTATTGCTTTAAGTCTCTTAATCTTTTAGGATATAGGAGGACCAATATTACACAACTATTGAGTACTCTTGTTTCTAATGAAATTTTTCTTAGCTTTTGGATGGCATCTTTTGTTATTAATATACTCCTTAACATAGCAGTGTCACACATTCCATCCTCTGTTAAAATAGTTCTCAGATATTTAAATTGTTGTACTTGTTTGATTTTAGTTTCCCCAGTTTGTAATTTCTGTGTTAGACTCTTCGTTTTGCTAACAACCATGAATTGTCACTTCATGTAATTGAGGTTTAGTTCTACCTTATGTATGATTTCTTGTAGTTTCCTTTCTACAAAATGCGATGGATAAATTGTCATCTAAATTACACAAAAATGAATATGACACTGACATCTCATATTAAAATATATTTTTACCAAAATTACACAGATATCTTTAAATAATAAAGAGTAAATTTATTCAATAAAATCGTCAGTGGATTCAACTATGGCCTTCAGATAACTTTGGAATTTGCAACTCTCCTGGACAGTCTCCTTGTTTAAGCTGGTGAATATTGCTGTAATTCTTGCCTTCAGTTTATCTTTGGTGTTACTAGTAATTTTGTTGATCTCTTGCTCAACTGCGCAGACACCCTCTTGACCCAGCACTACCTGCTCAAGACATTTGATGTAGGCCTCTGTGTTGAGTCTGAGGTCCTCACCAACAAATTTGGGAGTTCTTTTTTTTTTTTATCAGAACAGTGTGAGTTTTATGAGCTGCTGTACCTTCATAATCACCATTAGACTCATCCAACTTTTTCCAAATCCTCTGCACTATCCTCAGAATGACACCAAAACACCGAAATGTGTGTATTGGAGCTTCCAACATGAATGCCAAGCAGTACAGCATGATGTTTCTGAATTTCTGCCAGAATGAATTGTATCATGGTGCACTTTTTCTCATAGATGGTGCCTAACTGACCCTACCATACTGTTGAGTCATCAAAAACAAACTATGTGCTTGTGTGGAATTAAAAATATAAAATGGTGACAATTTACTCATTGCATACTATATGTTTGCTATCAACACTGGGCAGGCAGTTTGCTGCTAGTATAGTTTCTGAATTATTCTAATATCCTTCGCAAATATGTCAAGGTTATTATTATTTACTAAACTGACTATCTCATCAATAATACATCAATTTTAATGTATTAGTATATTTTAAGAGCTATTTTTACTAGCTTATAAAAAATGGTTTACTATTCTGTACTTAAATGATAAATATGTTAAATAAAATTAAATTACAACTTAAATAAATCAACAATGTTTTGCAGAAATTTTTAACATCAACTTTTCTGGCTAAAATTTTGAATAATACATTCAACATTATGAATACAAAAAATTATGAATTTTACATAGTTTTTGAGACAGCATAAGCAAAACAAATTCACATATTTGGACAAAAAAATAAAGCTTTAGAATGACAACAAAATTCACAAAAATGTTTCATCCTTTAATAGTCAGTTCTGATTATTCTAATTTGTAATGTATATAAATGTAGACCGTAATAGTGACAATCACAAAGCATTGCCTGGGGATCCCATTCAGGCTCCCCATTTGGTTAGGGTGTACTATGCACTGGCCCTGAGTATATCATAGATATACTAATGCTTGTGGAAAAACAAAAAAAAGATATCCATTCTCTCTTTGTAAGAATCCCATTAACTTATTCTTGAAACTTGAGGAAGGCTGAAGAGTGTACCAGCTGAAACACATATTTTCATAAAGTATGAAGTGACAAATGAATAAGACTAGGAAGCAGACATGTTCTTCATAATTACCTGCCCAGGAAACTGCACCATCCTGGGTAAGATGTTAAACTACATCTGCGTCTTGGGTAAGATGTTAAACTACATCTGCATCCTGGGTAAGACGTTAAACTATGTCCAGCAGCAAGGCCTCTAATCAGGAGGTTTTGAAGAGTGTGGAACCACCTCTTAATTGCTGGTGTTCCCAAGTCCACCCTGACACAGGGTGATAGCACCTGTGAGGGTCCCAGCTATAAGCAAATAGTTAACTATTACCAGCAATACATTTTTGAAAAAATTATTACCAGCAATACAATTTTGAAGGAAATATATTACCAGAAACAGATTTTTGACAAAACAAAATATTACCAGCAATAAAAATTTTTGTCAGCATTAAATAACCTATTGAGGTTGATATGCCATTAAACAAAATAAACCAAACCAATCTAAACAAAAGAATACATACTCTATTCATATGAATCTATCCTAAAAATGTTGTTGGCATTAAATAACCCATTGAGGTTGATATGCCATTAAACAAAATAAACCAAACTAAACCAGGAAACTGCAGTATATGACTGCAATCATGACAAAACACAGTCAATACATTGATTAAAAAAAAACATCAATGCTATCTGTAGTGCAAAATACATTTCTCCCACACCCCAGAATTATTATATAATTTTACCTGTTCATACATTCTTTAGTCAGTGCCCTGCCAATACTTCATAAATAATGGACTATTCTATTTTGATTGTGAGAAAAGATGAAAAAGATATATCAGAGATGCTGTTAAGTTTCAATGAGAAAAAGAAAAAAAAAGAGATAATAATGCTCTCATGTGTTTAACATCTACTTCAATGAAATGGGGAAAAAAGTCCCAATTTTAAATATTTAATTTGTACCCTCTTACTTCTTTAAAATAATGACCAGCATTAATACTTAGGATTGTTATTGTGATATTTGGTTAAAATAGTTAAACTCAAATATTTAACAATACAATAGTGAAATTTCAATGAAACTTCCAATGAGCTTATTTATTAAATATAATGTCAGAAAATTAAAATAGGAAAAACTGTGAAAGTTTCACTGGTATTGTGTAGAATTTTGAATGTTGAGAAACAATGATATAATAAAGATGTTTGCAGTCCTAATTTTTTATTATTAGTATTTCTTTCATCTCATTCCTGATGACTAATATCAAAACTCTCCAGGATTGTTATGTTAGGAGTATTAGGAGTAAAGATGCAAAAGAAATTTGAATAAAATTACGACTAATACCACTGGATACATTGGTGGCATAATGGTTAGTGATTTGGTAAGAGAAATCAGTGAGTCGATTTTGTCTTTTGTACAATTGATTGATTTGTTTTTTTATGAATTATCAACCCTTTGTGGGTTATTTATTAAAAGCAAAAATAAGTTTTGGATCATAAGAATATTTTTTTTTTTAACAAGTGAATATTGCATTAACAATTTCTTTTTTGAGAACAATAAATTTTCCAGATACAGTCTTACTATTTAACCTATAGCTAGAGGGAGGAAAAAGATGAATTCATACATTTCTCAAGTGCGTTTGTGTATAAGTGAATACCCTTGAGAAAGGTGTTTTTTTTAAACCCACTTCATCTCAAGTAATGCAATAAAGCCACTAAGAAACAAGTGGTCACTAGAAGTAAAAGAGAATGAGAAGACTTTAATGAGAAGAAAGGTCAATAGAAAGAACAGGACTCAGGAAGAGAGAAGATGGAGATTGACATTTCATTTAAATTTTTGAACATAGGTAGAAGGAAATCAAGAAACTGGAAGAGAGTTCCACAGGTGAGAAGTGTGAGAAAAGAAACTGGATCCTTCTCTTCTCCTTCCAGGTATGAATGGGTTAAATAGTAGATTAGACTGTGCCTCAGATGCTAGCCAGTTCAGGAGAAGAGAAACTCTAAATTTCAACTATAAGACTTGTGTGGAGATTTTATGGCACATTGTGCATTATTTCTCTGGTCTTACACAAGCCTTTTTTTTTACTAAATTCAACTTATATATGTGAATAGTTGCTGTTTCAGTATTAAACCTGAACTGTAAGGCTCTCTACAACTTTTATCCTTTGTAGTCTTGAACAATGTCTAATCCCTCCCAGTCCCTGTTCTGTTATTCATTTACATAAGCTTGCTAGGTAGATTACTTGCCAATTTCCTTTTCCGGCTTGCCTTCAATACTGTTAATGGGTGTGCTATGGAAGAAAGGTTTATTCTCCCATTTGAATTTCCTTCATTATGGGCATTATTATATCTATGATATAATAACACTGTATGGAACAAAAGAGCTGAAAGAAAAAGGAATAACAAACATTGTTCTCGGAGATAGTTTTATGATGCTAAGTTGTACATATATTTATATATACTTTCCTCCAACACAGAGAAATTATAACATGTACACAACAACAAGCAGTGTGTGAAAAAAAGAAAGGGGAGCTTTACTTGTACTATTTCCCAAAAGAGAAACTGGAGTTACTGTGTTTCCTCTATGAACTTTGAGGCCATGTGGTTTTTCCTGTAAGACCTACCACTGTGGCCTAGAGACATCCTTCTTCGGGCCTTACATAGCAACTGCCCTTTGTCATTTTATTCCTTGATGTCACTCACCAGCCATAACCCTCGTGACTATCTCAATGAAAGGGAGATAATCACCTTTTGTATCTCTACACTGTATATAATTGAGAATAGTGCAAAATTTTATGATCAGTTTTTTATACAAAAAATAAGGTGTCACACTATACACAGGTATTTTTTTTTTTTAAGAGGTTAAAAATCATGCATTTTCAGTGATCAGTTGCACTATACACAGGTAATTTTTCTGGGGGCAGTTAAAATTCATACAAAAAAGCCAGGAGTTTAACTATACATGAAGTTGACTTATACATGAGTATATACTGGAAGTGTCAAATTCTCCAACCTCTTTCTTCATTATGTGTCCTAGAAATTTCATTTCTTTCTGATTGTAAATATAAATATTTTTGTTTTTATTTTCCTTAAAAACTTCATTACTCACATGCTCCATCCATGGCATTCTCAGCATTCTTCAATATAACAACATCACTGTTGTTGTAAGTCTCCTTTTTCATATGTGAAGAAATTGTTCAGCATTCATTGCCATATAAGAGAACTGATTATATGAAGCTATTTAGCACTCTTTCCTTTGTGTATGTTGTTAAAAATAAAGCAAACTGTCACAAATTCATAGAACTACACATTCAAATAAGCACAAAACCACTCTTCCTGTAATTGGCTTATTTCACCTCCACAATTGTTGACCGATTTATATACATTTGAAGGCAGGTATACTAATGTGTAGGCAGCACATTCAGGTTCTTCCATCAACACCATAAGCAGTATATCCAGGATATTCCATCAACTGCTTTTTGTTATAAATAACGAAATGAGTCTGTCCTCAGTTTTTCTTTGCATCATAGATTTAATGGAATTGGCAGGTGCTTACCCTCACCCTTTTTGAAGGTAAGTGGATTTCTACAGCACTGTATTCTTTTTTAAAAAAATACACTCTTATTAGGGTTACAATCTGGACTGGAACCACTAAGTTTTCACTTTCCAACATTGAAAGATTTCAAGATTGTTTATATGGTCTTGTGGGTGGAAAACATATTTTCAACTCTAGCCTCTTTCCTACAGACAGGTAAAGAATACTGATTTTTTTTTTGTTCAAGATCATTCTTACCATTTTTATGGTGCCATGATCATGGCTATTCCCAACTTGCCATCTCTTGTTAATTCATTAATGTATTTGGTTCAGTAATAGCTGAACATTTGATTAAAAACCAGCAATGGGCTCAGTCTTATAGCCCAGACATGTACTCAGTACTGAGTAAAGCTAAAACTGATTAATATTTGAAGGTTTTTGGAATCAGTATACATTGTCCTACTAACCATATCTCTGTAAGCAGGAGGAGTGTGTTGCATGCTGTCACAAATTCAACAGAGCCATACATCCAAATAGTTGCAAACCCACACTCACACCCATCAGTTTGCTCTTGTTCACTGACTTTATATGTGTCTGAAATCAGGTACACTAATCTGTGACCAGAATCTGGGTTATTCCATCAACAGTTTTCTATTATAAATAGCCGAATGAGTCTGCCCTCAGTTTTTCTTTGTATCATTGAGTCTGATGTTTTCCCACCCACTGAGGATAATCAAAGGAGGCACAAGATTTTAAAACCATTTTTTCTTTGACTTGTAAAGCAATAAGACATGTTATTTCTCACTCTGAGAGACTTGGGAGATCTAAGAACTTCAGAGATGTACTTACTGAAGGTTACTTTGAACTTCATTTATTTTACTCTTCTGATTTGTTAATATATCTATTACTTGTCATTTGTTTTAGCACCATGTTTTTTACTTATTTTTACCTGGACTAACATGAGTCTGCCAAATATTGTTTGCGGGACCAGGAGGCATAAAATGAATAACTTCCATTCTTGCAACAGCAACAGCATTGGCAGGCACACACCCTCAGCTTTTTTTTTTTTTTTAAAGTTAAGTGAATTTCTTCTGAACAGTTTCTAATGATATTTTCCTGCTTCTTAATACTTAAAGAAATACTTATCAAAAATTAAATTATTAATAACTGACAATGCTTCATCTAGGACAGTGGACCCCAAACTTTCAACACCATTTTCAAGCTGATAATGCCACTAAGATGCAAGGGTTTACTAAGAGTGAAAGTCAATGAGAAGACTTTAGTAAGGAGAAAGGACAATAAAAGAATAGAATAATAGAGAGAAGATGGTGACTGACATTGAATTTAAATTTTTTAAGAATGTAGCAGGAAGCACGAAACAGGAAGAGAGATTCACTGGTGATATTTGCCTGATTATTAATACTTTAAAAATACTTACCAAACTGATAATGCTTTATCTAAGACAGTGGTCCCCAAACTTTGTAAAGCATCAACCCACTTCATGGAATTCTTGATCTCATCAACCCCATTCTCAGATAAAAAATATATATCCATAACAATTTTTTTCCAAGTGCAGAGACACCAATAGGAATCTACAAGAACTCCTCCAGAAAATAGTGAAGGAAAATCAAACTAAATCTCAATTGCAAGAAAAGAGAATGCATGGTTGTTAGTAAAAGAGACAGACAAACATGAAAATCATAAATTGGGGATACCAAAATCAAACAAGTATGAAAATTTAAATATCTTGAGAAGTGTTCTAACAGAGGACAGAAAGTGTGACACTGAAATCCAAAGACACGCTGTGATAGTGAATGATACCTTCCAAAAGTTAAGCAAAGTATTAAGTGACAGGAAATTTTCATTAGAAATAAAGTATAGAGCACTAAACTCTTATGTAATATCAATCCTCCTATAAGGCAGTGAATACTGGATACTCTTTCCAAAGATAAAAAGACTTAAAACAACAGAAATGTGGTTCTACAGAAGAATGCTAAGAATACTATAGACTAATTATGTGAGCAACAGCAAAGTTTTAAAGAAAATAGAAACAAAAAGGACACCTATATTTAACATAGAAAGAGAAAGTTGATATTTGTGGGGTATATAATGAAGAAAGAGGGTTTGGAAAATCTGATACTCAGAAAACAAATTAAAGCCGAGAGTGGTAGAGGAAAACAATGCATAGCCTAACTAGTGAGCTTGAGTAAATGTATGATGGAACAAAGCTTTGGAGAGATAGCAAAAAGACAAATTATTGAGTTCCAAAGAACAAGAAATTGTAGAAAGCCATGATTGTCTCTGCCCTGAAGGGACATGGCACATAGAAGAATTGCTTTACCCTTTTATTTCATTACCTGAGACTTGCTTTGTGTTACACATTTTTTTGTAAGAAAATGAATGTTGAGAAAAATGATGCCTTTCAATATTACTCAATGATTGTGCTGATGTGACCTCCATCTTCTGGCTTTCTCTTTCTATATTTTAGATAGGAGTCATTCCCTTGTTCAAATTTAAATTTAATTTAAATCAAAAAAAATTTTCAGTGAGAGGTTTGTGCAAAAAACAGCTTGATCTGACCCCTTTGATATTTATTTGATGCAATACTTGATTGAACGAATTGATGAGCTGATTTCAACATTGATATGACAGTTGAATTGTCACAACAAATATGCATTATAAAGCACTACCCAATTGACATCCATATTGTCTCATTTTGAATTTGCTGATGTGACTTCCATCTTCTTGCTTTCTCCTATATTTTGGATAGGAATCATTCCCTTGTTCAAATTTAAATTTAATTTATATCAAAGGGGAAAAAAATTTCAGTCATTGGGGGGGGGGGGATATGCCCCTCAGGGTCCATCTTTGATCAAAATGAAATATGTTTATCCAAGTACCCTAAGAGTCATTCCCATGTTTAAATATAAATGTAATTTATATCAAAGGGAAAAAAAAATTCAGTGAGGTGTTTGCATCCCCGGGGACCCACTTTGATCAAAATGAAACAGAAATAATAGTGAAATTGTGAGTAACTTACCTAATGAACTTGTGCAGGATGTCAGAACAGAGAGAAGAACAGATGCAGTAAAAAGACAAACACTGATAAGAGCTATAAAGGATAACAGAAAATTTGAGATGAAAATGCCTCGGTTATCAAACAAAATTTCAGTATAACATTGCTGAACTGAGTTAATATGAACAGAATAATTTCTGAGTTGATTGCCGTTTTGTATACATTCATGTATTGTGGCATGCTTTTCTTTTCCAATTTTATTGTACTCTGACTTTTTTCTTTACATTGATTCCTATTGGAAAAATAATTTCAGTTTACAAACTTTTCAGGTTATCAACAGTCTTCAATAATACTTCTTTAATTCTTCAAATTAAATTTGTGAATTGAGGTTTCACTGTATACTTATCCAAGAACCCTGGGTAATGTAGTTTCAGAATATATATGGCTATGGGGTCTATCTCCAAAACCCTAGGAGGAGTTTGATAATAGACAGAGGCTACAATATATATATATATATATATATATATATATATATATATATATATATATATATATAGAGAGAGAGAGAGAGAGAGAGAGATTTTCTCTCAATAAGATTTCTTTTAACTGTTTTGTTATTCCTTTTAAAATTTCTATTTCTCTTCCTATACAAGACATGTTTGTTCAAATAATAAGGCCAACTTCATAATATAGGTAATGTGAGCCTGCAAAATTAATGAACCTACTTTTTTCTTATCCAATTATTCAGCATCATTAATGGGAAGTGTTTGATGAGCAGTAGTAAAGACTGTGATATTTGGTTGGAAATTGATAAGTTTTTGTTTTAAACCATTTGTTGTTAATAGTTTTGCAATAATGTCACTAAGTTACCAGGGGTTACTGAGAATCAAAGAGAATGAGGAGATGCTAATGAGGAAAAAGGACAATGAAAGAACAGGTTGCAGAAAAACAGAAGGTGGTGATTTTTTTTTAATCAATTCACTATGAGTAAGGCAATAATGCCACTAAGACAAAAGAGGCTACTGGGAGGGGAAAAAAATGAGAATACTTTAGAAGGAACTGGAAACCTAATCCTAAACAGAATGCAAGAGATAAACCTCTACTCCATTCAGAAAAGTATGAACTGGACAATAGGCAAATCTATCTAATCCTATTGAGGAAAAAAAATAACGTTTCACAGTGTAGGTGGAGTTATCAGAAGTAAAGAGTTAAAGTAGACATTGTAAGGAAATGTAAACCCAGTTACATTGGATTTAAATTTTTGAAGATCGTAGGTGACATGGGAGCAAGAAACTGGAAGAGTGTTCCACAGACAAAGAAGTGTGAGGAAAAAAACTATTAGAACAGAACTTGTGGTTAAAACTAGGTATTTCAATAGTAAAATCATGAGACCAACTTACCAATTCAGTAGTACACTTAAATTCATGCAGTCAAGGCACCAAGGAGAGGAGTACAATTAGTATCTTATAGAAAAGAAATGGGAAGCCACATTACAATGGTGGAAAGTGACTGAAGTTGAGATGTCAGAACTGATGAAGTTAGACATATCTTTGGATTTTGTCAAAAATTTTGATATAATTTTTCTTTGTTAAAAAATTATAACATATCATGTTATAACATCACTACAAAAATAGCCATTTTATTTCAACACTTCTGATGTCTTATCAAATGATGGTGCTGATGGTGCTACATTCACACCATCATTTGATAAGACACCAGAAGTGTTGAAAGAAAACGGCTATTTTTGTAGTGATATTATAACATGTTTATGTTATAATTTTTTAATAAATAATATTTTGTCTACTTTGTATTGAGCACTTTTTTAAGAATAGTATTTTTGGTTATTGGAATTTATTCCATTTACACTAATCCTATAATTGGATATATATATATATATATATATATATATATATATATATAGATATGTGAATAAATATATATATATATATAGATATGTGAATAAATATATATATATATATATATATATATATATATATATATATATAGATATATATATATAGATATGTGAATAAATATATATATATATATATATATAGATATGTGAATAAATATATATATATATATATGTGAATATATATATATATGTGTGTGTGTGTGTGTGTGAATATATATAGATATATATATAGCAGGAGCTTCAGACTACATTTGGTAGCTATATTCATTGCATGGTGCCACCATTTCTTTATCAGCCTCCTTTTGATCCCCCAAGCATTTATCAACACTGAAATTGAACACTTTGGGGACCCCTGATCCTAGAAATAAAATATGATCACAGTATTTGGATGGACATGTCATGCAGTATGAATAGTGGTTTTCTGCAGATGCAGATAAGAATAGCAATGCAGCAATAATATATATCCAAAATTTACTTTGGTAATAAATACAATAAACCTCTCAAGTACCTTGAAAAAAATCAGAATGTAGATAAACTACTTAAAATTTCACATAAATGAACAATATTTTCTCCTTCAATGAGATTGCTTCAATAATGTTCCTTGTTGTGTGACTACATCAAAGACAGAAAACAATTATTTATGAGATGATACTGCTGCTATAATATTGATCATGTTGTCATTATTTTATCTTCATGATTGAAGCAGTATTGAAGGAGACTATTGTTTGTGTGAAGGCATGGTGCTGCAGTAACTGACAATAACTTGGACCATATCCCAAACAGACATGGAGAAAACAAAGACTAAAAAGAAAACAATATCCAGACAGCTTCACTTGCTATAAAACCATTTCTGCTTCAAGATTTACTAAAATAGTTTGGACCCAAAGAACTTTATATTCTGATTGGCTTAAAACATAGTTTAATTCTTAAGAAGATTGTACTTTACATTGAAGTCATTGGCTAGTAACTTATTCTCTTCATATCAACTTACATGAACCCTATTTGTTTGTAATCCTTACAATTATTCTTGGTCACTGAAAATTCCTTTCTTCATCATTTCTCTTGTTTATCCAGATTAAAATTATGAGAAATATATTTAGATTATACAGAGTGTGGCAGAAATATCTCCCACATAATAGCAAGACATTAGCAGCAATGGTTAATTGATTAATTTGTCTTCTATGGCTTAACTCTTTACAGGTTATTTAAAGCCAGAACATAGTTTGTAAGAATTTCTTTTTTGAAGATGTTACAAATCTTACTAATTAACTCATAGAATAGGAGGATTAATACCTTTTCCAAGGCTATTTGCCTGTAAGTGAATATAAAAAACCCAATTGGAATTGGAACTCAGCTGACATATTCACAATTCTGAGCCATTATCCACCTTCACATCCAAGCTTACAGCACCTGGTATTCCCAAGAGGTCACCCATCTAGGTACTGAGTAGGCTCAACATTGCTTAACTTTGGTAATCATACAAGAACTGGTGTTTTCACATGATGTGGCTGTAAGCATTAGTGGAAATGGTCTTTTTATCTAGCTAATATCTTAGCATTATGTGGGAGGTATTCCTGCCACACCCTTTATATATGTATGTACATCAATGAGTTTGCAGAATGATGATAAAAGAAATATCTGACACAACAAATTTTTATTTCAACGTAAGTGCATTATCAAGGAAGAAGATTAACTATCACTTCTCCATTAATTACAGAGAATAAACATTACAGTTAAAGTTTCAGATAAAAAGTTTATCTTCCTATAAAAAGGAGTGATAAAAAAACTCTAGAGTGTACTCATTTGTAGTTGATACTTTATGTATTAAATCCCAGCCAAGTTTGTCACATTCACTTTCAAATAAATACACTTAGGAAAGGTATAAATCTCTTAAATAGCAGGGTTATCTATGCTCTTTATCCTTGAGGTAGCAACCAGTCTAGAAGAAAACCAAATTCAAAACCAGCCTGAAGAAGGATGGACTTCACCAGATTATCTTGCCCTAAACACAACACTACTGTTATGGCTGCAGTACATAGACAAGCATCAGTCAGTTATGTGCCATGCATGATACATGCTTAGGTGATCATGTATCTTTCAATATATGACTGATGCGACAGATTTTTTCCTGCAGTAGGTTGCCATTTCTATCTGCGGTAGATCAGTTGACATCCAAGGCTAAAGAACCTGGTCTGTCCTGCTATCTTACCCATAGATGGGGGGAGAAGAGGTATCACACCTTTCACAAGGGTATTAGCACATAAGTGAATGTAATGGATTTGACTGGAATTTGAACCCAGCTCTTCAATTCCTCAGTCTGAGATGCTATCCATGACTCCACTGTGCAGTAACACATTAATTCCTGACTGTTGGCAATTCCTTTTAACAAATTTCTACAATAAATCATCAGTAATGCATTTTCATTATACTCTTTATACTTCTGTCAGAATTATTTGCTTTAATTCCTGACCACTGATGATTGTCGTCTTCCTCATTTTTGAAAGTGCTGAATCTCACTCAAAACCAGTTTTACAAGCATATTCAATCAAATTTTAAGTAAAATGGAAACAAAAATTATATTATTAATTAGAATCAGAAAAAAACAGTTAAAAGTTCTTGGTCAAATAAGGAAAATTTGACACTTAAAGTATATTGAGAGATAGAGTGAAATAATAACTTACCTAATGAACTTGTGCAGGATGTCAGAACAGAGAGAAGAACAGATGCAGTAAAAAGACAAACACTGCCAAGAGCTACAAAGGATAGTAAGTTTGGGAAAGCCCTGATTGCCTACATCCTGAAGTGGCACAGAATTTGAAAACTTTTTAGCTAAACCAAAAAGAGATTCCAAAATTCTGATATTTGCTCATTTGGTCAGATTGTACAAAGTGTGCCATGTCAAAAAAGTAGCTTGTCAGAGCAGATGCCATGAAAATACTTTTTGAAGGGACAGAGGGAAGCCACGACATATCTGTGAGAAAGGGACTGTAGACGAGATGCCAGATCAGGACCTGTCCCATTGCATATCCCTCTCTGGATTTTGTTGAGGACTTTGAGATGTACAGCAGGGGTACCAGATCATATATGACAGGAGTATCCCATGCAAGGGCAGATGGTTGATTTATTAATTTGAAGGATGAAGTCAGGTGATAAAAAGTTACTGGCACAACACAGAGAACCAACTTTCCTTGTGGTAGATGAAGCTAGTGATTTATAGTGATGTATTTGTTCCACTTCAGATCTGCGGACAGCAAAGCACTCTCATGGAGTTCAGTATCAGCCATTCTAATAGGAGGTAGGAAGGGGTCTCTGTGGTGGGTAAATGAGAGCAGTTTTGTTTTGGAGGCATTAAAGTTTGCAAGCCATTTCCTGCCTGAGTCAACCACAGCTTGGAGGTCCCTTTTGAGACCAACAGTCAGGTTAATTTTGTCAACAATACCAAGTTTACTATTGAGGCAGGAGTAAATACTATTGTTGTCTGTGTAGATGCCTACTTGGGACTAATTAACTCATACCTGGGGTAGAGAATAGGTGGATTCATACTTTTCCTGAGGGTATTTTCATGTAAATGAATATAATGAACCTGATTGGAATAGGAATTCAACTCATTTGCAATTCCCAGCCATTATCCTTTCCCCCATTTGCATATCCAAGCTTACAGCACATGATATTCCAAGCTCTATACTAAACATTAAATCTGTTACGAAAAAAGAACTAAACAAAATGAACACAAAACGATCAGCTTTAAAAAAGGACTTGTAACTGGAAAAACCGAATGAAAAAATAATGTTAATAACAAATACTTTTTCACACCCAGCCCAGTTCTGCAGAATCAGAATCAACGTTGAGTTTAAGCAAGCGAATGAGCCAATTGGAGTAAAGTGCCATGCAGATTTAAATTTTTCCCACTTGTGACGAATGCAGCTATCGATTTTTTTTTTGCATGTTAGCATGCTAGTTAACATTCATGTCAGTCAGCTGTTGGCTCTCACACTGACCAATAGAATCTTCCTGCCTATTTGCGGCAGCCAGCTATAGGCTCTCAGTACAAAATGGCCGCATGAAAATGGCTGTAGAAGCATGAAAAAATTGATTATTTCCACTATCGATGGGAGTTGGGAAATACAAAGTGGTCTTGGCCTTCCCACTAACTTGGAGCATGTGCATGTAAATTTTGATGCAAATCCGTTGAAAATTGTGGCCGTGCATTCGTTACACACACATACACACACATCCTGCCTTTTATAGATAGAGATGCATTGTGTCATTATTTCTGATCTCTCATTCAGAAGGTTTTTCTGGTTTAGAAATGTTATTATTGTTAACTTTTCTTCCTAGCAAAGATTGCCGATATCATTATGATTGCTATAAAGTCTTGCTTTTTTAAAAATTTTTCAGTTTACAATTGGATCTTTGTTATTTTTCTTTTAATTTCCACACATGGATGGCTAGTCTGGTAGAATTCTTAAGTCTTTCAAGCTAGAATAAATTTATTTTTAGTATTTCAAGATATTTTTCTGTAATTTTGGTAAATAAATCTCTTAAGATGTCAGTGTGATTTTTGTTGTTGCATAATTTAGATGACAATTTATCCATCATACCCTGTATAATACACTGTAATAACTTAGAGGATAAGATTTAAGTAAACTTTATTGAGCTTGAATGGGAAGGCATGGCTAGACTGCTTATTTATAGTATCTAAGTGAGGGAGAGTTCTTCTTTCAAGGGAGACAATCATCATTAAGAGAGGTAACTCCTGTTGGTCTATATCACACACACACACTCATCTTCACAAGGCTGAAGGGATGTTATCAAAGGTCTAAGGAGTCACCATTTACACAAGTTTAGAAATCAGAATGATCATTCTTCTAGAAAAGACTGCCAACCAAAGCGTACAAGCTTTGTCTACAGATTGCACTTTTATTTCCTGATTAATATCATGGACAAAAAGGATGTGTGGGTTTGTAATGGATAAGGATTAAGAATGAGAAAATCATAGAGATGAGTTCAAATTCCAGGAGAGTGTTACATTTACATGTATTTGCAAGTACCTCTCTGAAATGCATGAATCTACAGACTTGAATATGTGTATCTAACATATACACTAATAAGAAAAAGTGTCAAACTATGGATAAAAAATCCATTAATTCTTTCAAAAATAATGTTATGTTTCTGATAGAAAAATAAAAGTTAACAGACATGGATTCAAAAGAACTTAATCAGAAATATGTTTCCTTCCCAAGGATAATTCAACCTTGCTTTGCTGTGAAGTTAGTCTAAATGCGTGCCAAGTGACATGGTGATTTCCCCTAAGAAAGATGCAGATTTGAATCCTATTGAAGGACACATTTTCTTTATTAAAAGACTATAAAAAACAGCAGGCCAGTGTACAAAAATATTGTTATTTAAAGTGGTATGGGTGATACAACCATGGGTGAATGGTCTGAAATCAGAGAGGTAGGTTCATGGCCCTGTACTAAGTCCCTTATTTTCTGTCATGGATCAAAGTAGGGAGGCCAGTTTCTTCATTAGAGATGACATGCAAGGTGGATTTGTTTTTAAAGTTACATTCTTGTAGGTTTTGCCTAAAGAGATAGGACTTACTAGGCAGCAGTTGGTTTGAATTCAGACAAAAATATAGTTAAAACAAACAAAAAAACAGAGACATCAATTCAAACAGATGTACTCACTAATTTTAACATATATAGCAATAAGATTACTTAAGCAAGTTACCAAACAGTACTGATTTCTATATCCACCTCATTTTTATATATATATATATATATATATTATCATAGATCTCCCCAGAGCGTTGCCACCGCAGGGATAGATAACACCTGGTTAGGATCAATATATCCTGCCATGATAATTCCTTCTTATTTCTTTCTTATTTCTTTGATTAACGTATCGTTAAAGATTCCCAGAATAAGGGCGAGGGTTGCTTCCCTTGCACTGAAGGATTATCGGCAGAATAGATAAAGATTATAACAAAAAATAAATGTTAGTTCAATTAGAACTAATTGCACTTAGTATTCCCAGATTCCCTAAGTAACACATTCAACTGACCACAGACCAAAGAGGAACGAAGCAAAGAACATTAACATATATAATAATTTAATGAACAAAAAGAAGGGATGAAATACAATAGCAAGAGGGGGTTGTATAAAATGTTATCTCTATCCAAAGTTGGCAGATGATAAGGGACGACAAATGCAAGACCCAACACACATAACAGGACATTCATTAATATTCTAATCATACATGTGTAATGGTGTTTGCATGAACATAATATTTGTGTATCTGTTGTGAGCTAAATCTATATCGGGGAAGGGATGTAAGAACATATCTGATGTTGTTGTGATTTAAGGAACAGCTTCACTATAATAGTCTTTTTTCTCCTCTTTCTGTTGACCGGGGGTTATATTTTCAATCTGGTTTGTATCTTCACTTCTGGTCTTCAGCTGGATTTTCTTCTTTATGTAACTATGTTCGGAGTTGCTATGGCCTACTGCGCTGGACAATCACGTTCTCAGCACTGGGAACAGTCTGGTTCACTTTTCTGCCTCAGGGGATGTGTGGTCGCAGCTTACTTTCTCAGAGTTGCAGTTGATATGACTTCACCTGTCACAATCTGGCCAGCTACTCATTTTTCGAATCACTTTGTGTATCTCTTCTTTTGGCACCTAAATTTTCTGCTCACTGATTGGTTGTTCTCAGCCAATCGTGTTGTTTCTTTCATATGCCGCTTCGGCTGGGTTTATTTTAGCATTCGCCTATGCGTATGTAACCAAGGTTATGGTGTGAGGAGGGGTGGGTGTTAGTTGTTGGCTTACATTCATCACAATATATATATATACACTAGCCATCGAAGCTATACGTACTGAGTTTGACTTGTGGCTGGCAAAAATAGACAAATCGGGATTGCCAGGGCGTTTCAAAGCCTGGCTATACCATCACTGTGTGCTCCCACGAGCATTATGGCCACTCCAGACATATAGCGTTCCCATCTCGACGGTGGAGACTTTAGAGAGAAGAGCTAGCAGTTTCCTCCGTAGATGGTTAGGATTACCTCGGTGCTTAAGCAGCGCAGCCTTATATGGATCATCCAATGCCATCCAGTTGCCATTCAGAGGACTAGTTGAGGAGTTCATGGTGTCACGGACAAGAGAAAGCTACCATTATAGAAACTCCAGAGATCCGAAAGTATCAGGCGCAGGAATTGAGATCAAGACTGGCAGAAAATGGAGTGCGACTAAGGAACTAGCTATCGCAGAAGGGAATCTGAGGGTAAAAGCAATAATTGGTTCAGCCGCACAGGGCAGAGCAGGCCTGGGGTTGATTCCCTCCTACAAATTCGGAAAAAGCACCGTGAAAGAGCGTCAACTCCTGATACAGGACGAAGTAAGGGCAGGGATGGAGGAAAAGCGGATGACAAAAATGGCAGGTTATAGCCAGCAGGGCGCGTGGACCAGGTGGGATGGTGTAGATCGGCGGAAAGTGTCGTGGTCAGATCTTTGGAGTACCGACTTCAGCCAATCTAGATTCCTGGTTCAGATGGTGTACGACGTATTACCAAGCGCGACCAATCTACACCTATGGGGAAAAATAGATTCACCAAAGTGCCCCTTGTGTTCGGGGAGGGGATCACTGCAACATATACTAAGCGGGTGCAGAACAGCTCTGACAGACGGGCGCTATCGGTGGCGTCATGACAAGGTTTTAGAGGCGATAGCACTCATTATTACTGAAGCGTTACAGAGTAATAAACCCATCCCAGAAAGAAGGGCTATCCGTTTCGTTAAAGAAGGTGCAAAGCCGAGTAAGAAGGTTGCAGGATCCCATTCACTGTTATCGTCCGCGTCGGATTGGCAAATGCGAGTCGATCTCGGGAAACAATTAAAATTCCCAACACATATATCGTCCTCCAAACTCCGTCCAGACATAATCATTTATTCGGACGCCACAAAACAGATTATTCTGCTGGAGTTGACGGTCCCATGGGAAGAGCATATGCAAGAGGCATTTGAGAGGAAATATAGTAAATATGAAGGACTCTTAAATGACTGCAGAAATAAAGGATGGCACACTCATTGTTTCCCTGTCGAGATCGGCTGTAGGGGGTTCGCCGGACAGTCAATGATACGAGCCCTTACTAGCCTGGGGATAAATGGACAAAAAAGAAGGCGGGCGATCCAAATGATCCTGGAGTCCGTCGAAAAGGCCACCAGGTGGTTGTGGATAAATAGAGCCATTGAGTGGCCCAAAACTACAAATAAGAACGTTACCAATACAGATGTACATACGGCATAAATGCCATCACTGGTTACGTTTAAGACTGATTAGTGTGTGTGTGTGTGTGTGTGTCTATATATGTATATATTTGTGTGTGTGTGTGTGTGTGTATGTATGTATATATGTGTGTGTATGTGTATATGTGTATATATATATATATATATATATATATATATATATATATATATATATATATATATTTGTGGGTGAAATTTGTGTATATAGATGAGAAAGTTGCGATTCAATCTTTCCATTTGCTTCAAGTTAGGGTTGAGGTGCTATGACTCTTTACTGGTCTTCCGAACAGATTATTTGATTGCAAAACATTTTCTTACAAGTATTCCTTCCTGTTTTTTTTTTTTTTTTTTACGAGAAACTTATTTTAGCTAAATTTACACGCTATTTTCTTTTAACTATTTTTTTTCGACATGTAAATATCTCAATTATTTATTTTGAGGAAGTCTAGTTATCTCTTTTAGTTTTTAAACGAATTCTTTCCGGTAAGGATATATTTTTTTTATAACTTATTTAAAATTTACACGTATTTTTTTTTTTTTTTTTTTTTTTTACCAATAGTTTACATGTAAATAGCTTGATTAATTTATTTTAAGCGTTTTTTTAAACGTTTTTTCGTGTAGTTTTTAAAGTTGTAAATAGTCATTTTAATAATCACTCTATTGTAAACGTCTTATGAAGTGTAGTTTGAGAAAGAAAATGGGTATACAAAAGTAAAAGAAAAGAAAGACCAAACAAATAAGTTAGTTAAAAGGGGAGGTAGAGGAAGAACAAGTCGCAGGACGAGCCAATTGAACATAATATATCGTTTTTTTTTGTTTTTTTTTGTGTATATATGTGTTTGTGTGTGTGTGTATATACATATATGTATATTTATGTTATGTTTCTTGTTTTGTTTTTTCTTCCAAAGAAAAAAAGAAAAAAGGGGGAGAAGGAAGGAAAAAAAAAAAAAAAAAAAAAATACCCATTCTTGGCCGTATGTACGAAGATCAACACAATTATGCATACCTAATTTATAACATCGAATAGCCCAAGTGAAGACTTGATTGGTCGTTGTCTACTGGGGCAACTTATATATTTCACGTCCTAAAGCTCGTGGCAAATTTTTGTTCTAGGTGCGGGCCGAATACTGATCATATTCGGTCGGGTCGCCCATCGAAGAAGTCTGTTGCTTATTTAGACCCGAAACTTCTAGTGACATGGGAGCAACAACACTGACGACGCATCTAGATTTGGCATTTAAAGGTGTATTTTAATAATAATTATAAAAAGGGAGAGAGATAATAGTGGTCAATATATATTTCCAAGAGGATAAAAATCCAGGTAGAGCTCTATGTGAAAGACAGCAAGAATATAATATAAAAGACTCAAACAATAATATTCCATGGTTATAATTTATTACATTGGAATCGTAATCATGATCCAATTCAATAGACCTGCAAATATATATATATATATATATATATATATGTATAGTCGACTCTCCCGTCAAAATTCGACGTATGAGGGTCAAGCAGATCAGTTTCCAGGAAACTGACAGCCCGACAACGGCACATGAGATTTGATTATAGTGGTGAAGGCTTCATGCAGGACCATCCACACTTTTTGAAGGGACAAATACAGAGACCTGGTGCACTGAGTGCCCCAAGGTTCCCAAACGATCCTCCGCAGGTTTTGAATTCAGAGTTGTCCTTCCCCTAGACCAGTTGCCATCCAAGGCTATAGAACCCAGTCTGTCCTGCTATTTTACCCATAGCTGGAGGGAGAGGAAGATGATTCATACCTTTCCCAAGGGTATTAGCACGTAAGTGAATGTAATGAATTCGACTGGAATTCGAACTCGGCTCTGTGATCCCTCAATCCAAGCCACTATCCATTACTCCACCGTGCCTCCTATATATATATATATATATATATATATATATATATTATCAAATTTGTCAGAGCCTAGTCTTGGTTATCTTGACATGGAGGGAACAATGGATAGCATGTTTGATTCTCTCTAGTTGACCCCAATCTTTTGCTGAGTCAATATCATTACTGGCCTCATTGTTGACAAAGAACAACCAAAACAAGATGACTGCCAAAGTGTATAGAACTGTTTAAAATATTCATGTAACTTAAAGATCATCTCAAGTTGGGTTATATTAGAGAATATTGACAAGGAAATTGCTTAAGCATATTCATAACATTTGAAACCTGAACCAATTTGATTCTCACAAAACAGATTCAGATTGAATAAAAAAATGTATTCAATAGCCAGGATACATTGAAGTCTAAGAAAGCTTGACCATCAGTGTATTATTCAAGTATAATTTGCATTCAACTTCCTTTATATTACTGAAGTCAACAAAAGATGGTTTTATTTAACAAATGATTGCAATAACAAGGTTTCAATTCTTTTATATGCCAAGTCTTTTAAAGACTTCAGTATCTCCTGTGAGCATTAAATTCTCTTGGTCCTCTTTCCTCATTATTTCTTCTATAAATTTAATATGTCTCTTTCTGATTCTAAGTTTCATTTTATTTGTTTCTGTTTTCCTTAAAACTTCTCTGTGGCTCACATGTTCAAAATATGTTATTCTTAGTACTGGTTGGAATAATTCTTTTTTTTCTTTAAGTCTTTTTTTAATTTGTGAAAAAATTGTTCAGCATTCATGTCATATACAAGATATTACATATAGCAGTGCAGCATTCTCTTTTTTGTTTCTAACAATATATTCCTCGATCTTAATACTTTGCTTAGGTTTTGGAGTTACAATCCTATTAAAGAATGAATTTCAGTTAATTAATCAATTTCATTTAGAAATGAGAAAAATATTTATGCATTATCGTTACCTACCTGTAATTTCCAGGAAAAAATATAACTGCATATAATCATTTACGTCAAATCAACCAGTTTATTAAAAAATAAATACCAAACAAGGGAGTTAACTCTTTTTTTTTTACTAACATATTTTCTATGATTGCATTGGCATGAAAAATTTAGATAATCCAATTGTTGTATTGTGTTGTTCTATGATACGTGATCAGTAGTCAATTTCCTGTCTCTTTCTTTACAATACACTTTATATCTCTTCTACTTAACATATGCAAATAGGTACAATCCTATTTACTAATCCACTGTACCCCACTGAAACAAAGAAGTCTTTGGTTTTTCTCAAACTTCTACAGCTTCCTTCCTCCTCTCCCTCTTCAGGTTTATATCCTGTTCTTTTTAATGGAAATCTTGGTCTCATTTCATTTTATTCCATGTTGCAGTCACTCCCATTATCACACAGACTCATCTTTGATTGCATTTTCCTGATCTAAAGAACTCATCCTTTCTTCTCTGTCAAGATCTTCCAACACAATGTTTTTCTCTTCAATTCTGGGTCTTAATTGGCCATTAGGCTGTTTTTCCTTTATTTGATATAATAGCTGTGCTATGTCCCCTTTGTATGCTCAAATTAGATCTCTCAGGACTTGCTACTTTATCTTTCTTATGCCACATTTTTTAATTGTTGAGTAAGATATTGTTAATGGAGATTTTATTTGTTTTCCCATTAATGCAGATGGGCTTTTAATCCCCTTTTTATTGCCTGTGCCATTCTTTCTGCAATCCCATTAGATTGTGTGGGATAGGGTGGTGTTGGGTAAGGGAAGCAGTCGATCTGCCTCAACCAATTACACAGATCTTCATCACAAAATTCTGATGCATTAATTGATATTAATATTTTAGGGACACCATTTCTAGAAAATACCACTCTTAGTCATTCGTCTATCATTAAGTTTAACCACTTCAAGCCATCCCGAGAAGGAGACTACTAAAATTAAAAAATAGTTCCATACCATTAATGTGTGCATAGTCATTATAAACATGTGACCATGGTTTCATTTCTTTAGGCCATAAATGTATTCTTTGTTGAAATTCCTTTATTTCCACACATTTTGGGCATTTGTGTAAATATCTTTCTATATCATGATAATACCTTGGTCACCATGCCTCTGATTTTAATTTCCTCTGTGTAGCCGTTATCCCACAATGCACTTTTTAAAATATCTTTTCTTACTGTTTCTGGTGATATTATAACATCTCTATTACATATAACACTGTTTCCCTTGTTAATTTATGTTTTACATTTTTTTTTTTTTATAAAGTCTTTCAGCCGTGGAACAATTACTCAACCTATTTCTTCTTATTTCCTCAGAAATCTTGCTTAATAGTAGATTTTGTAGAGTTTCTGATACCAATCTTTGCAGAGATATGGCAGTTTCAACCCAATATTTCTTTTTACAGGATTTACAATTTTTTTTCTTTTTCATCCTTACTAAATTGTCACCTTGTCAGCACATCAACATTTAGTATTATATTTTCTTTATGCACTCAATGTCAAAATCAAGAGCCATAAATTTTATTGACCCCCTTACAATCCTGAAAGAAGTAACTTTTGGTAGAACCATTCTGTGATTAGAAATATAGTCTTGAGGTTTATGGTCTGACTTCAATAGGAACTTCTTACCTAATGAAAATTCCCAAGCTCTGTTTGTGCTACATGCAATGACTAATGCCTACTTTTCAATATTTGAATAATTTATTTCTGCTGTCGTCAATGTTTTTGAAAGGTACATTATTGGATGGCCTTTTGTCATAAAATTTCTGACACAGCTCACACATGTGCACTTGTGTTTCATAAAGAGTTAATGTAAACTCCTTTCTGAGATCCAAGATTTTATTTTCTTCTGTGAATATCTCTCTTAAATCCTTGAATACTAAGCTTTGTCTTTGAGTTCATTTGAACTTACTATTAAGTCACTGTATTTTTGTAATGTATCTATTATAAAAAAGTTAACCAATTGTAAAAAGGATTCTAATTCTTTTTTTTATTAGTAGGTATAGATACCCCTGAAATTTCATTAACTTTGGATCTACTGCATTGTCATTTTTTGAAATTTGGTAACCTAACTATGATGTTCTATCACAATAAAATTCACATTTGTCTCTGTTTATTGTCATCCCCACATTTCTTAACTTGTTTAAAATGTTCTCTTTTTCATGCTACTGATTAATTTCAATTGTTATTGTTCCAATCTTATATTTATGAAATGTATCAGCCATAGCATCAATCAAATGTAATTGAATCAATTCATTTTCAATAGTCAAATCTTGAGTTCCAAGTTTCCCAAATTCTCAGAATCTGCTTACTTCTGTTAATCTGTGAAGATACTGCATAATTGATTCATCTTGCTTTTGTTTAATGGACAGAAATTTGGTTCTTTTTGTCATGACAAGTTTCTTTTTAGGTTATAAAATTGTTTTTATTTTTTTTTCTGAAATTTAGATGCAAGTCAAAGTCTTCAATTATTTGGGAAATGCCATAACAGGAATTTTCATTATAGCTTCACATTCTGCTGAAGCTAGAAAAAAGGTAAGTTATTTCATTTCTTCCCTCTCTCGCCTTTCATTTTTTTTTACTCCTAGACTGGATAGCAAAGCACCAGATCCAAGTCTCAACAAATTCCAGTTTATCCAAGCAATTTAAACATGTCAGTGACACCATATTGTTGCATTGCCCTGTCCAACAACATGGGATCAGGAGGCAACTTCCCCCATCCTTTTTTTTTTACTTTGCACTTTATTTCTCTTCTACTTTCATAAAAATGCATCTATTGGGTGCTTTGGTACACATAATCAGTGATGTTTCTAGCCAAGGTTTATTAGGGATTTCTGGTCTTTCAATATCATACCTCCTCTCTATGGTGACCCAACCGATACTGATTGGATATTGACTTGTGTACCTTCCATTAGCTACAATTTTTTTTCATCTTTAAAACTACACACTGCAACTCCTCTTGGCAATTAATAGCCCACTCCCATAAAACTTCTGGTTCACCAACAATAAAAAAGGAAGCAAATGCACACACAATTTATATCTGGTCAGAAACATAGCGGCATGCTCAGCTTAAAGTGGTAAGTAACAATTTGTTTCCCCTTAGAGAGACATATACACAAATGAAAACACACTCAAGAATCACGTTCTGCTTACACTTATTCCATTTATGTTAATTATTCGCCTGAAGGAGAAAAAAAATTCCTCCTTTCCTTTTTTTCCTTGACCCTTCCGCTGTTTGAAGCACTCACATCCTAACATACAAAAAATAATTAAATAAAATGAACAGATATATTGAAAAATTTTTTTTTTTAAAAAAATACCATAACCCTGGTACGGAGCAAGGTGCTAGATTTTAGCCAGAGATCATCCATATGTAACAATGGTTCGGGGTACCCTAATTCGGGTGTAGTTTTAGGTTATACACAAACCACGCCCCCCCCCCAACCATTAAAAAAAAAAATTTGACAATAAAAAAAAACATATGCAAATAGGTACAATCCTATTTATTCATCGACAGCATCAATAGTTTTTCTTTATATTTTTCTCATTCATTTTCAGCATTTTTTATTATCTAAACATTTTCATTGTTAAAACTAAAATCTTACTCCTCCTGAGCTTTTCTAAACTTCAAAAACCTTTTATTATACAGGGTGTGGCAGAAATACTTCCCACATAATAGTAAATACATTAGTGGCAATGTTATCTTCTTCTAACTAATGTCTTACCATTATGTGGGAGGTATTTCTGCCACACATTGTACTTGAAAGAAAACCAACTCATTTTCAATTAACCTTCCATGAATCCAAACCAGCACTTTCTGGCCGCATATGTATTGACCTGAATTATTCTTGATTTGGTTTTCATGGGAGTGCATAAAGTCGATAAAATTTTAAGACTATCAACATCTTAATTTTATTATGTCATTAAGAAATAAACAGTGACTATAAATCAGAACTTGCAAAGCATTCAACTTTAAAATCAGGAAAAGAAAAAAAATCATTATAATTCTGTTTGTTCCTTAATTCCTTAGCATGTCCATTACAACCTGCCAATACCTCATAAATAATGAACTATTCCTCTTTGATCACAAGACAGAAAAAACGTATCAGAGATTTTGTCTGGTTTCAGGAGAGAAAGAGAACATAGAGGAAACAGTAATACTGCCATGCATTTAACATTTTGCTTCAGTAAAATGGAAAAACTTCTCAATTTCAAATCATTTCATTTGTACCCTCTTACTTCTTTAAATAATGACCTGCATTCATATATATAATTGTTATTGCAATATTTTGCTTAAATTGCTGTGCTCAAATATTTAACATTGCAACAGAAGTATTTCCACAAGTATTTTATAGTCATAGAAGTTTCAAGGGAGTTTATTCAATCATTAAATTAAGAATAAAAATTGAAATAGCAAAATTGTGAAATTTTCAGAGCTGCTACTAGCTAAATGTTAATTTACTAACAGACATTTTCCAAAAGACAACAGATTCTCCCACTTCTATTCAATGGGGAAACTTGAAATAATTCAAATGAAAAATAAATAAGCCAAAAAATCATGCTCTCAACCTCAAATGTGATATTATAATTCAAATGACAATGTTTTCCGTTTTAATAGTAGATAGGTTCACCTATCATCTGGTTCACACTCCACCTCATTTTTTTTTGAACAGAAGTAGAACTTTATCTATTGTTCTCTGTTTAGGTTTTGGTTTCCAGTTCCTTCTAAAAATCTTTTCATCCCCAGTTTCCCCTTGCATCTTAGTGGCATTATCACCTTACTTGGGGGTGAATTGATTAAAATAAAATAAAAATAAGACAAAAAAGACTATTGCAAATGAATTCCATCTGTCTTTCTAGACATTAAATATCATAATATCCTATACCAAATATACAAATAGGTAGATGGTTTCTCGACAAAGCATTTTTGAAAATGAAACCAAAATGTTGTCAGCTATCAATTAAAGAAACATGTTTACCATTTTTCAGAGTAAGGAATTGGTTCAATTTCTTGGGATATTAATTCTGACCATTCATAGACACCTGACAAAAGGATAATGTGAGCAACTTTCACCTCAGTATACTGCAGCAAATTACTCTGTAACACTGACCTCTCAGGGTTGAAATCAAGTAAGTTCTTAGCTAAGATTTCTTAAAGGAAACACTTGTAGTTATCATTCACTTCCAATAAATAATAAAAGAAATATCAAATATGATTACATTTGAAGATCACTAAAAGAGAAAAGAAAGGAGGTTGTCAGTTGCCACAATTTTGTAATCAGCCAATGAAATACAAATGCATTTACAAAGTCTTGGTTCAAAGTATTATCAACCAATAATTTGATATATTCAGCCATGTATCTTGACCACAAAAATTCATGGTAATATGATCATGGAAAATATTAAAGCAACGTATCAGTTTTACATGTAGCCAAATGAAAGTATGTAATTTAAGCACATGATTTAAGTTGACATAGGTTTAACTGTGATAATATAGGTGACTAGCTAGCCATAGTGGTCAGCAAAAGGAAAAATCAGAGAAGAAAATTCACTCAGATGGTTGCTCTTCTGTGAAGTTAGAGGCAGTTAGACAATGTCAAACATGGAAGCTGCTCATTCTCTATCTAATCAACATTTTGAATAAAGCAAGAACTCTCAAGTGAAATGTGAGCTGCATTTTAATATCACTCTCACTGAGACAAAAATGGGTTATTGCTGCTATACCTGGGCTGGTGTTACCCAATCTTTACTTTCCATCCTTGACAAAGTTCAAAAAGAATTTATGCAGCCTTGTGGGTGATGAATTATTCAATAGGTAAAGCTCCTTTCCCACAAATAAAACATTGCAATAGTGATAGTTGTGAAAAACTATCACTATTTCCATGGTAAATGTTCTTACATTCCTTATTTCCACCAGTTCAGACTTTTACAGCTAGACCCTGTCATACCATGTACACAAGGTCAAATCATCTTTCTTCCCTTTGTATTCCATTGATAAGGAGTTTTCACTCATATAGCTTCTTCCTTAGGAGTGCTTGTTTTGTGGAACAGGCTCCCAAGAAGATGCTTCCCCAATCTAACCATAACCTTTTCAATCTATAGTCAACTGTTATTTATCCAACCTATCTTCATTTCTTACCTCCTCCTCTGATGTCTGTAAAAATATCTCATTCATTAAGCCTCTGCCTTGAATAGCTTTTGGGACATTTATTAGGTTGAACACTTAAAAAAATAATAAGTACCAGCTGTCCATTCATCAAAATTATTTTATTACATTTGGTAACAAACTAAAACTCTAAAAAGATCACTGCCGATATTTCATGGTGTAATGCTAGCAAACTTGTCTCGTTACATCAGTTACAACAGAATAGTAAGTCTGATACTCACCAAGTGCCCCATGTTTTCAGCATTCTGCCACATCTAAGCTATGTTTAGAAAAATCACCAACCAAAACTGATATATAACTGTATAAAATGTAAATAACACCTGAGAGGCTGCTGAAAAGTTATCAGTCTAACCTGTTTCCCAAAATTTGACCAAATGATAGCACGTCTGATTTTTTTTTTAGAAGAGCTTGGTTGGGTCATGAACTTTTCAGATTGCAAAGTAATGCTACACTTAAGATATGGAAATGAATGAACAGTAAAATCAAGGTTAAATACTAGATTTCATCATATATAAGACACAGTAGATATTTGAGGGATTGAAGATTTGACATTGTCAAACTGTTCAGCATGTCCACAAAGAAAAAAAAATAGAAGAAAGGAGATAATGGACAGTAACAACATTTTATATTCAATTTTCTCTTTTAATCATCAAAGAGAACCTTTTTTGCCTGCCATTAGCATGGCTGGTGCTAACCTCCAGGAGAGTAACATATGCAACTTCTCAAGGTAATGTTTGAAGTGGAAAGATTTTACTGAATCTGTTGCTAGGTTGGTTCACTGTGTTATGCTAAACAATTTTTCCCACTAGAATCTGACACATTTATAAGTCTACCAATTGTCAATGCATTGAATATTGCTTCTGCAATATATTTGGAGATTCTTGAGAAAATACAAAGCAGAATCTGCAATATTACTGATCTTAATGTAGCATCTCAGCTTCAATTACTTCTCACCACCATAACTTCCCTGTCTTCTTTTCTATAAATACAGTGTGCAGCAGAAATACCTCCCACACTGGCTAGATGAAGACATTACTACTAATGTCTTACCATTATGTGTGAGATATTTCTGCTGTACTTTGTATTTTTATGATAGTTTTTTCTGGTGAGCTTTCCTCTTTCATACCTAGACTTTATGAATTTAAACATAATGACAAGATTGGCAGCAAGGTCCCATAATTTTACAGTTGAAATGGCTAGATGTAACCATGAGTTCCATGCTAAAAGTTTCTTCCCACTTCTTGCTTTCCAGTCAAGTTTAACCTTCAAAAATTTAAATGCAATGTCAATCATTATCTTCTGTCTTCTTAATTCTTGTTCTTTATTGTTCCCTCTCCTTAATAAAGTTTTTTCTTTCTCATATTTTTTCTCATTCAGTAACCTGTTGCATCTTAGTGGCTTTATTGCCTTGCTTAGGTGTAAAAAAGAGGATTGTTGAGGTGTTTTTTGTTTGTTTTTGCAAAGAATTTTTTAAAGTTTCTGTGTAACTAGACTAGACAATGGAAGATTTTTTATGACTGGACTCCAACTGATAATTTGATGTTTGTCTCCTATTTATACTGAAAGCATAGACCAAATAATAGACTAAAAGATCTACATGAATACTTAACAGAAATTTGTTAACTTCTATTTGAAAGTGTGTCAAGTGAATAAATAGTTTGCAGGACAGTGATTAGGAGAGAGAGTGAAATAACAAAATTTACAAAGGACAGGAAATTGTGGAGAGTCATGATCGCCAAGTCCTGAATAGACACAAGTACCATCAAAATATTAAGACACAGAAGATTTCATTAATAACAAAGAAAAGAATAATGGACTGCTATGTAATATCAGTTTTCCTATATGGCAATGAATGCTGAACAATTTCCCACAAACAGTGGTAGATAAATTTGCCTATCACCAAGTTCACATTCCTCCCTTGTATTTTGAACAGGAGTAGAGGATCATCCCTTCTTTCCTGTTTAGGATTGAGTTTTCTATTTCTTCTAAAGTCTACTTCAACACCATACTTCTGACATGTCCACCTAAACTCAAAAATTTTATTTACTATTTATTTATTTTTTTCAATAGGAGTAGATAGGGCCAAATATTGTCTGGTTCACACTACTCCCCAATCTTTTGAAAATGAATAGAAGTTTATCACTTGTTTCTTATTTAGGATTGTGTTTCCATTTCCTTCTAAAGTCTTCTCATTTTCTTCCACTCCTAGTAACCCTCTTGTGTCTTATTGGCATTGAGGTGAAGAAATGAAGATGTCATTCCAGCAATAAATGCTAAGAATATCATGTTCTGAACATGTGAGCAATGAGAAGGCCTTAGAGAAAATAGAAACAAGGAAATTTATATTTACAATCAGAAAGTGACATCAAATTTCCAGGACACATAATGAGGAAAGAAAGCAAAGAGAATTTAATGTCCACAGGTCATACTGAAGACAAGAGAAGCAGGGGGAATTGGCAAATAGCCTACTTAGCCTTTTAGTGCCCATTGTTCCATTAGTCAAACATATTTTGAGATTTTTTTTTTAATATCAGACAAGCATTAATTGGATTTTAACACATGTAAGCACATATTGTATTTTAATCTTTTCTGTGAATAATATTAATAAAATAATAAAAATTAGTACTCGTCTAGTATTAAAAAATATGGTAAGCATTAAAATGTTTATAAGTTTGTGTGAATAGAACAATGTTCAGGAGTGATAGTAAAGGAATAAAAATTATTAAAGAAGCAAAAAAAGAAGTTGTGAGGAGCCATTATCAACCATGTTCTGAAAAGATTTGGTATATAAAAGATGAGGAATGTGTTCCATGTTCCCCTCTGAATGTTATAAAAGCAATCGTTCAAAAGAATAATTGTGCAATGCACCCATATGCACAAGTGACTGTGATTACTTGGTTTTAAAAATTGACTGTCATATTTCTGATAAGCCTCAATTTGGATAACAGCCTTAGAAAGGAAATTTAACGAGTGTCATATTCACTAGAATAAGCTGTATAAATTGCATAAAAAAAACAGTAAGACAACTGGCAGTGAAGTATATTTGTACCCAGGTGCAGTGACAGTGCATCAATGCCAGTAAGCTTATCTTTTTTATACAACTTGCCATGGAAAAACAACCTCTACTAAACACAGCTGCTGAAGCAGACCTTTGTCAAAGCTCTGGCAATTGAACAAAAGCTCACAGTGCATTATCAGCTATAGATAAACATTTTAAATTGTTTAAAAATATAAAGGAGAAAATTTAGGTTCTTCATGAACTGTCTCCAGAAAATCTAGTTCTACAGTCAGCCATTTTGAATGCTCTGATGGCAAGGCATAAAAACGAAAATGAAAAGAAAAAAACTCGCCTTTTCTTTTCTGGATTGTTAGAAATAAAAAATGGCTTGTGGATATTAAATGTAAACAGTATTTTTTATTTCAGTCTGAATTTCCGAGATGAGGAATTATCAGAATATACATTATTTACATGCTGGCTATTGTTGTCAACTTAGTTGTCCATATCACAATGTTTCGACTATTTTGCTCTCTGGCCTTCATCAGCAGTGGTTATTGCCTGTAGTTTAGATGAGTCTCTATTACTACGACGTCACTTGTACAACTTCAATATACCGCTGGTTCAATCCGCCGTTCTTGCTTTCCCAAACACTTCACAATGTACCATCCATTTGTGTTTTTTATTCCTCCCTCTTCAATGCTTCAGCCCTCTTTTATCAGGCTAACTCCGCGATCGCCCAACCAATCAGCATTCTTCGCTTTTGTTCTTAGTTACCCAGGCAAATAGCCTCCTCTAATTCGACCAATCAGCACAGGACTTGCTATTGGTGGAAGCATGCCAAACTGTACAAAAACTCACGTTACTGCACATACTGCTACAAGTGGTAGGCGGGAGAGTAATGCCAGTTTCATGAAGCAAACTTGTTGATGTCACGTGTCGCATATTAATGTAAGACCCTTATTTGCCTATGCACCAGATGCATGCCACTCTGGCTTGCTTTCTGCCACGGGGCTGTTCACCACATTGCCCTATTTGACAAAGTAATAACTAATGCCAAAAGCAGAACTTTACAAAATAATCCCTTCTAAGGAACCAATTACCATTATTTTACTATTTATATTTGGACTATTGAACTCATCTTTGTTTTCGCTATCACAATGTTTCACCTGTTATGCTCTCTGGCCTTCCTCAGGGGGTATATGTGGAATGCTGGAGAGCACAATAGCCAAAACATTGTGATAACAACAACAAAGATGAGGACAATAGCCCAAATATTTTTTTTTTTTTTGCAGGAAGGATCAACCTGTACAAGAGCAGGAGGCCACTCAAGGTAGACAGTTACATTACAGGGTAGTTTATATGGATAGAAGGGGAAAATATCAGTTGAAAAAATGGCAGTGATTGGGGAAACATCCTCTTGGTAGTCTGTTACACAGTGCAGTGGTTCTTGGAAAGAAGCAGCTCAAGTGCAACCAACCTCTCACTGATGGAACAAAGGGAATGCGGGTGGTTTGCGACAATGTAAATGGCATGGCAGGTCCCAACCATGAAAGCCAGACCTGGCAAAACCAAGAAATGCAGTTTATCCAAGCACCCACCATATAAATAGTATACATCATCTTAATTCCTCATCCCAGAAATTCAGATAAAAATTAGAAATCCTACATCTCTGCCAATAACTCAGGTATATAAGTATTCTGTATATAAAGAGAATGTTCCACACTGATTTTCACAAGAAATGCTTCTTTGTATGACAGACTCATCATTTTACATGTGAAACAGCTAGATAAGTTCTATGCTGACAGTTTCTTCTCTTGCACTTCTCACTTGTGGAACTCTTTTTCCAGCTTCTTGTTTTCCAGTCAACTTTGATCTTCAAAAATTTAAATGCAATGTCAATCGTCATTTTCTGTTTTCGTTAAACCTGTTCTTTTATTGTCTGCTCTCCTAAATAATGATTTTTTTCTCAGATTTTTTCACTCGCACTAACTCTTTGTGTAATACTGGTTTCTTCAAATGATAAAAAAAAAAAATGAATTAAATTATTAAAAAATAATAAAATGACTCCCAAGTGAATGCTTTCCAGAATACTATAATCTTAACCTTTTCAAGTCAAAGGTCAATTGTTATCTTATCCTCATAAATTGTATTATTTAGAATTAAAAAAAAAACAAACAGAGGATCAGTAACCTGAACTGTAAGGTAGATGCAAAACTTCTAAATGCCAATATTTCATATAATGTTATGAAAATCTAAGTTTAATTAGCTTTTTATTGTACTTGTAAAACTGTGTGGAGGGGTTATTGTTGAAAGTGATAATTTTATTCATTTTGGTAAAAATCATCATTAAATATAAAATACACAATCAATACTGCTTATGTTTTATGTTTAATCTGAACAAAAGTGTAGCAAAAACAAGGCAATGGATGACTGAAGTAAGTCTAAGCACATATCAGGAAAAGGTTATATATTTTGAATATAAGCCCAAATAATGATGTGGAAGATCTTAGAATTTGAAATATTGACAAATTGGAGGAATTTTTAAATGCAGATACAACGCGAACAGGGAGATGAATATGCAGACAAAATTATAAGCAAATATGACATTATTCGCAAACATGAAGAAAATAGATTTTATATGAAGTCGCAGAGAGGAAGATCAATCAATTTTTACACACTTGTCTTTCTCTTGTTAATTGAAACAAGTTCATTTTGAGATATAACTTGATTCCAATCTTAATAGGGAATGACTACAAAATGCTTTCTCCTCCCCATTTTATAAGCAGAAGCACACAATTCTTCCTAGCTAATAAAATAGGCCAGTTCTTGGTTTCATATGACTCAGTCCTGGTCTCTAAAGTCAGAATGTACTTGCATGTCAACCCCAATTCTAAGTTTGTGAACTTTTTGCTTTCTTACTGTTAATTTGCCTTGCATATGTTGTTTGCTTGCTTTATATTATTTTTTGCTCTGTTTTGTTTTTTGTTTTTTTTGTCATTTATTACAAACTTTGTCAATTCTGTTTGTTTGGTAGTCCTACCATTTATTTACATTTAACAATGGTCACTCACTCTACAAAAACAAACATTGAAATTTTTAAAAAAATGATTTATTATAAGAATAAGGGCAATATAATTACTTGATTTCATATCAGTAGAAAATATGATACCATAGGGGTACAGATGTCTGCTCTCCTAGCCTTTAGCATTAGCCATGCTAATGGAGGGCAAAAATGGTTCTCTATGATAATTAAAGGATAGTCAGTGGAGTAATGGATAGCAGCTCAGATTGAAAATTGGAGAGCCAAGTTTGAATTCCAGTTGAATCCATTACATTCACTTATGTGCTAATACCCTTGGGAAATGTATGAATCCTCTTCTTCTCCACTCAGCTATGGATAAATAGCAGGTAAGACTGGGTTCTGTAGCTTTGGATGGCAACTAGTCTACCAGAAAGAAATGGCAACCTCCTGGGGGAAAAAATCTGCCTCTTGTCAGTCATGTACTGCAAGTTATATGATTTCCTATGATGGCACATAACTGACTGAATATTTATTGTATTTAAAAATACAATTGTGACATGAGGCCGAAAAAGGGGAGGGCTTGAGGCTGGTCTTAACTAACTATCCTATACCTAATCCAATTCATGACCCATTCATACATTAAAATTTCCACATTCACCACAAGAACTCATCCGCCACCAATCAATCCTCCATACACCATAATACCACATTCTCACTACAAAACACACACCATGACATAAAAATTTAATGATGCTAAAATATATATAAAATTCTACGATGAAAAATGAGAGGGGAGGGAGATGAACCCAATAATAACCTAAATATCAACACAAATCAAATTAAACATAACTGATGTTAGTAGGGCCCGTCCAACCCTCAAAACAGAGAGGCCGCTGTAGTCTGCCCATGGGACAAAATCAAGAAGCTCTCTCGCTAAGGGAGTGAGAAAAGGATAAAAAGTTATACAGGCATGGAAAAATGTAAAGCTGACCCAGTTGAGATAAAAAGGGGGCCAAAAACAAACTGGGGAGGTTGGTAATCTCAGGCTGGATCATAACCAAAGAAGTGGCCAGGAACAGGTCGGGTACAACTCTTGTTAACTAGGTACACAAAAGCTTGTCTAACCTAACCAAGGGGAGGGCTCCTCAGGAAACACCCCGATGTGATGTAGGTTTGACCTAAAAGAGAAAATCAAGACTATCCCTATTCAAATGAACCAAGCTCACCTCTTTCACCCACCTTTTGCTGAAGACTGTCAAATGCAATCGTTTTCTATCAGTTCTAATCTTCATCTTGAGCTGATGCTCAAAGAATCGGATTAGATCCTGATGATAAAGATGGTTGCCTCGCAAGACTTCCTCCTGTCGTGTCGTCCATATCACTATTCGGGCTGTGGCTAGCAGCCTCAGAAACACCATCCGTTTCACCCCGGAATATGGGGTTGACACATTGTCACACGCGTATGCACGATCAATGGGCACAAGCTTTTCAGGAGTGAGACAAGCCGTCAGCTTGCTGACATGGTCCCATTAGGGGCGGACCTGGGGGCAATGGTAGAAGGCGTGCAAAGCCGTTTCTTCTAAACCAAGGCCATACTGTTTACAGTCTGGCAAATCCGCCAAGCCCCATATGAAGGCCTTGTCATTGAAAGGCAGCCGATTCTGAGCCAAACATAACTGAGTTTTGTTTTGGAGGCATGAAAATTTATAAGCCATTTCTTGCCCAGTTAACAACTGATTGGAGGAAAAATTCTGTATTTGGTGGGATTCAAATAAAATTCATTATGAATTTTCAGAACCAGAGCAAAATATTACTGCATAATGCAACAATGAGCTTATTTGAATACCACATTGGAGGAGAGGATATGTTTTCATAAGCAACAAAATCAATTTGAAAATAAGCAAATGCATCATAGTATACAATCATGGAGTCAAAATGCAAAGTTCCTAAACATGTGGATTATTCTCAAAACCTGTCACAACACTTGTTTTGCACCATAAAGCAATCCTTGGCTGAACAGTCACTCCAACAAGTTAAACATTTAAAAAAAAAAAAAAAAATCCTGGAAGAATTCATGAAATCAAAACCTGGATTATCCTTACACAAGAGAATATATGATTTACCTGAAAAATGATTTAAAATGTCAGAGAAATATTGACAACTAAATAACTTTTTTATACTAAATTTCACACAAGTCTCGAGAGCCACTCAAGGTAGGGAGTAATTCACTTAGATGAATGAAGTGCGTGATATGAATGAAAGATGAGGTAGTAGGAAGTGAGGAGAAGGAGGATGGATAATGATTGACTTTTGACTTTAAAAGGTTAAGTTTTCTTTTCAAGGAAGCTCTTATGTGGTTTCACAGTGTAGCAGTTCTAGGAGGGGGGAGCTGTCTGAGTGGAATTTTCTTCTTACATGTGGAATATGGGAGTAATGAGGTTGATTCAACACAGTGGAAGTAGCCCGGCATGACCTAGTTGTAAAAATCTGAAGTAGTGAAATAATGATACCACAAAGATATATGAATAAAAATATTTAACATTGGAAACTTTTACATCAAACAAATAAAAACAACACACAGTCTATGATGAACTGATATTGTCAAGTATGGCAGATGTTTATCTTATAAAAAAACAAACAAACCATTGTTGGCATTTTCCAATTTCTTTTCAGGTGGATGAACTTCCATGAAAAAAGAACCAATAAACTTACCTGCAAGTAAAAGAGAAAAAACAATTTTTAAAATACAAAGGCAATTTATTTGAATTAGTTGTCAAAATCAATCACACATCAAATTTGTGTTAAAGATCAGCAAGAATAAACTAAAAACACATGAAATAAATCAACATATCTTATGACATTTTGTTTAAAAATATATTAACATGCTCCCTTATAGTTATTATCATAGACTCAAGATAATGTCAGTAATTATAATAGATGCAAATTTTCACTCTGGGAGGAGACATATATTGTTATGGAGTCCCACATTGCATTCAGTGCCTGAGATTTTCCTGATGTCTGTTTTTCTTTTATTGCCCAAACATGCAGAAAATTTCATATCATAGCCAAGATGTATTAAATATATGCAAAAGTCCTCACCATCATCTATTTTGAAAATATAAGACTGGTCTTTTTAAATTCTATTTTCCTTCAGAACATAAGCACTCATGACACTCTACAGATTCCTTTCCTTTATTATTTGTGATTTACCATGATTTCTTGGAAAAGATAAAGTGGTTTCCTATCACCATCTCTGTGGTTTTGAATTTAGAGTTGTCTTTCTTCCTTTCAGACATACATGGCCATTGATCTCCACAGATTCCTTTTCTTTATTATCTTTGATTTGCCATTACTTCTTGGGAAAGTTAAGAGAACAGCTTCCCATTCTTCTTTACAAGGATTTCAATTCAACTATCCTCCTTCTATTCTAGCTGCCAACCAAGGCTAATCTGATATCTAACCTAAAGATAGAAGCAATTGAATATACAATAGAAAAGAGATTTTAATTTTAATGCTGGAAACTTTTACATATACCTTATAGATTGTTATATAGGAATAAAGTGTCACTTCTGATACTTGAATTTGTACATGGATTGCCAGTGAGCAAACACAGATGATCCCATTATTGAATTAAGTAGACCACATGGCCATAGAGGAAATGCATATATGGAAGGTAGTGCGACGCTTAACTGATCATTGTTTCTTGTCTATCCTCTATGCTATATGGATCACCATTTCTAGTCTATCCTTCTATTACTATATGAACTGCCATTCTCTATTCAGATCACTATATGGGTTACTTGTTGAGTGAGTATTATTGAGCAAATACTATTAGTGTGAGTGCTATTTGAAGGTGTCTGACACCAGCATTGTTCAACAGCGGACTATAGTTGCATCGGTGATTACAAAGTCTCTATTATGGCAAGCATTACAAAAGTAACGAGTATTCATTGGCATTACAAAAGTGGCAACAAGTGTTCAATGACATCACAAAATAGATAAAAAAACAAAAAAAGCAAATACACAATATTATAAGTTTTCCTCTGAAATTTTATGACAAATATATTTTTATGATAAAATTAAATTATTGATTGTTGTTTATAGCTCTTACATTAATCTAAAATATTTTTTAAATTTTTTTTTGCTTAAAAAATACAATTACTGCAAATTTCTGAATAGTGCCTTAAGAAAAATGAACATGGAAAAAACCAAATTATTGAGCATCTTTAAGAAAAACATTGGACAATTTTCTAAAAATGTTTTAATTTTTCATATAAAAAAAGTAAAAAGAAAAGAGAGAGAGAAAAGTTCAGTATTAAATTCTTTGTTTCTAATTAATTCTTTAGAAAATCTTTTGCTGTTTCCAGAGCCACTTGATTAGTTCTAAAAGTGAAAGAGGTACATTTTTTTTATTCAGTCTGTCTTCAAAAAAACATATAAAATAAATAAAGATAACAGTAAAAGCACACTTTAGTCATTATCTTAAATAGGAGTAATTAGTTTTTTTGTTTGAAACTTACTTGGATTTAAAAAAAAAAAATACACTGATGTAATTATATTTTTTCTTTTCCAAAATAAACTTAATTATTTTATAACATGTTTAGTTCAATTGATGTCTGCCAGTTTAGATAAACGAGATGAACAATGAACAAGATTTTATAACTTATTCTGAGTAAAGTGTTTATCTGTACTATTTTTATCACTATAATTTAATGAATTCTAATTTTATCTGATAATCTATATGAAGTTTTGCATTATATATTATCTACCTTGTTTTTTAAAATGTCTGTATATGATAAACACAAGCTTCTTGTATACACTCTATAGGCCCAAAGTTTGGAGCCACCCTCTGGATTTTGAAGAACTGTTTAAAAATTGATGGTTGCCTTTTTCAAAACTAATTTACTATCTCAAGGTGATTTCCTCTTTCTGAAGTGTTTTATCAAATATTCAATAACAACAACAACAATGTAATGAACTCATTTACTGTATGAAATATACTTAAAATGCTAGCTTTTTTGCCTAATCTACCTTGCTGGTTAATAATAATCTCAGGGCTGGTGGATTTTAGGTTACTTTTTCTTGAAAAAATTGGATGCCATGCACTAATTGGTTAAGTAGTTTCAGCTTTCTAGACTAGTCAGTGTTAATTAAGCCAATGAAGATATGAAACTAAATAAATCCACTGTGTAACCCCAAACTTTTGGCTTATAACCCATGGAAACAGGAGCCTAGAGATAACACTGAATTTTTAAAAAAATGCCTTTCAATTATTGATTTAATGTTACTTTTATAAGTTTTATTATTACCTTAATTTTTATCTAGTTTAGGGCAAGTAAAAACTAATAAATTTATGAAAACGTTAACAAAAATAAATAAAATATGAACACCTAAAGATGACCAAACAGTACTTAGCCAAAACATTGCTTCTATAATGACATTTATAACAACTAAAGATGGACAAAGACAATCAAAAAATAATCAAAACTGTATAAACCTGGTATCCAAAAATGTCTAAATAACAACTTTTCAGATCAATGATTAAAAATGATTTCAAAAAAATAAATCCTTTAGAGATTTACCAAATAACAAAAACTGTATCATTTGAAGAATTCCAACATCAGCAATAGCTAAAATGGATAGAACATGTAACTCAAATGGAAAATAATGACATTGGTAAGATGTTAACTTTCCTCACTAGTTTAAACTAGAGGTTAAGGAAACTCCCATCTATACGAGAAAGGGAGATAAAAGTCAGTGGATTATAGAAATGACAAATGTAATGGCAATTCTCAACATTACCATTATAGCTTTTGGAATAGTGGATATAGACATTGGCTAAAAGTTTTGCAGTTACCCAGTGATCATTATATATATATATATATATTCTCTATAAAGTCTGTTGACAACAACAATATCTGCTTCACCAAATATGAATTGAAGAAATCACTGGTTATTGACATTATGTTGACGGTGATGGTGACAAAGACCAAAATGAGATGTACATTGCCATTAACAGGTGGGCACTGAATGCCAACACCTAGTAGTGGTGACCCATGCACTAGGTGATCATGATGTCGAGTTTGGCTAGTTTTAATCTTTCAATGGCCTGACAGTATAGTGCCCTCCAACTGCTGTGATTAACTGCCCTAACTTCAAGTTCCACACTGTTTTAGCATTACTTTCAGGTGATCTTTGAAACATTTTTTTCTCTTCTTTAACATAGTGCTGGTCTTCTGAAAGTTCCCTATATAGGATCTTCTTTAGAAAGCTTTCACACATCCTGCTATCATGACCAATCCACTTGAGCTGGAGTTGAATGATAAGAGCCTCAATGCTTTTGCTGATGGAGAATATTGACATGCAGTATTCCGACACTGGCACTTAGTTTGCCAGACAAAACCCCATTGATGCATTCTTGCTCCAAACACTAGTATCTCATCAACTTTCTGAGAACCTGATGTTCAGGCCTAAAAGACAATCATATTACCTGTGCTTTATGTGGTGCTAAATGCAATATAGACCATCAACTTATTCGCTTTGTGATGCAACTTAATTAGAAAAATCAAACTATTATAAATTTTGCAAGAACAAAAAAAAAATGAGTTTACTAAATTTAAAGGTATAACTAGGAAGACACATGGCCCAGTAAATAAAACATTGGTGACTTGATCCAAAAAGAGTAGCTGTGAGTTCAATATCTGGCTACAGCCAAGGTGAACAAAAACTTGGAGAGTTGAGTTAGTAAAGGGAAATAAGTGAAACGGAGATATCCAGGAGAGCCATGGTATGTGGAACAAGAAAAATCTACCCCAGTGGACAAAATACAATGTAATTATACATTCTTAGAGAGAATTTCAGTAAAATATCTTTAATCATTTCTAAGATAGAATGGTTTAGAGGTTAATCTGAAAATTGGATAATTTTGCTATCACACTTGGTACGTGTGTGTGTGTGTGTGCGTGTGTGCGTGTACATATATATAAGAATAGACAAATAGATTTTTTGCGTGAAAAAATGAAATTAGTGTCTACTGGCCTAGATTAATGTAAGAAATAATATTGGATTTAAAAAGGTGTGTGTATGTGTATATATATATTATATATAAGGAAAGTTGTATGTTTAATATGATCTCTTAAAAGCATTTAAAAACATTTTATTAAATGCAAAGTATCAACTAGTATTTTGTAAAATATGATCATCTTTGATATTTTGAACTGCTTCCTGAAGATGAAGACGTGACTATTCTAAATACAAACAATGTCTGAAATTAGTCAATGATTGTTGCTATGAGAAAATATTGTTTCCAAGCAGTATAAAATTATGGATCAATCATTACTATTAGATGATCAAACACATTTCGTAAAGCAGTCATCATGTAATCTTCTATTACTGCCCACATAAAAAACAAGACAAGTTTGACAAATCCTCTATTTTTCTGTATTGATTTGGGTACAGAATTTTATTTCTTAATCAAATTTTAATTATATATACTGGTTATCATGTATTTTACAAGTAAAATATTTTTTCAAGGAAGAAAATCATCAACTCAGACAGACATCTCAAAAAGCAATTTAAACTGTAACCATGAAAATATGGCTTCCAATACAAGCAAGCAACTTCAAATTATTTCTTTAGTTAAATAAATAAAATAGCAGAAAAATCATTTGAGAATCAATACACAAAATTCCCTGATTTAAGAACATTGATATGAAAAATATGGCATCTAAAGTTAATATGGTAAATTTGAAAAGTCTTTACTTCAAATAATTCCTTGTGGAATTATTTTGTGGTGAGCTTATCCAATCATGAAACAGCATTTGATTTTGAATAAAAATTTCACTTTTCTTGCCCAACACTTATTGATTCAATTGATTCTCAGCAGGAGGATAAAAGTTTTCTAGATTTAAGATTCTATGCAAAACTAAAGACCAAGTTTCTTCTACTTGATTTAATATTTTCATTTGCTTTTCTTGGAAACCTATTTCACAAATGCAATAAAGGCAACACTTCTGATTGTCTAATTAAAGTTCCATATCTGTGCAAGAGATCATCAAATTTTCCCAAAAAATAATAAGATTTTATCATCCAATCATGCAAAAAAAAAAAAAAAAAAAAAAAATCATTTTAGCTCTCTTACAACACCTTCCTATCACTATATTCCTTGTTGTTCAGATTAGAAAAAAAATCTTTATTAATTAAAATTTCTTGCATTCTTTTTCAACATTTTTTTTATTTTGTATCCATCATTCTTTTTCCTTTTTATATATATTTTTTTCTAATTTCTTTATCTTATTTCTTCTCCTCCTCCCCTACTCATTCTCATTTTTTAAAATTCTTTCACTTATTGATAATACTTTTTGTTGTCTTATTTTATCTTACTCTCTCCTCATTTCTCTTTCATAACAATTCTATCATATTTCCTTTCTTCTATTTTCATCATTTTTTTCAGTATTTTTTCATATTCAATTTTCTTCTTGTATGTATTTTTCTATTTGTTTTTCATTCCTTTTGGAATTTTCTTTCATACTTTCTCCCCATTCCTCTTTCATTCCAATTATACTATATTTCTTCTATTCCATTTCTTTCATATTCAATTTTTTTCTTTCATGTATTTTTTCTATTTCTTTTTCATTCCTATTGTAATAACCTTCATGTTTTCTTTCATACTTACCCCAGTTTATCTTTCATTCCAATTCTATCATATTTCCTCTCTTTTATTCATAATTTTTTCATATTCAATTTTCTTCTTTCATGTATTTTTCTTTTCATTCCTTTTGCAATATACTTAATTTTTTCTCTCATTTTAACTTTCATACTTTCCTTCTTTTATCTTTTTCCTTGCTTCATTCCATTCTTTTCTAATATGCTCAACTTATTTTGGCATTTTTCCCTGATAACCACTTTATTTTTATATATATATATATATATATATATATATATATATATATATATATATATATATATATTTTCTTTCAGTATTTCTTTTTTTACATAATTTTTCCTTGTTTCTTATTCTTTTTAAATAATCTTTTCTTTATCACATTTCACTTATCCTGACCCAGTGTTGCTTTCATTCAATATCACATTCATCAACAAAACTTATTTTTAACATTGATAGTTCAATAAGTTTAATATATGGATGCACTGAAAAGTTCTTAGCCTGACCTAATTCCCAAAATCTAACTTAATCATCAAGCATCAGAATTTTTTTTTAGTTCCTTTTTGATTAGATAAATTTTCAGCATCCCAGCAACTGTTTTTAATGTTAATTACATCTTCAATCAGATGTTTCGTTGTGAGAAGTACATACAAAAACGTCCCAATAACTTTTGAAGGATTTGGAAATGAAAGTGTTACTCTTAAGTTTCATCAATTTCCATAAAGTCATATATTCATTTTCATTACATCAGAAAAATTAACAAAAATTAGTGAATGAAATATGAAGGCTGAAAATGAACAACAGGCAAATATTTATTGATTTGCTTTTTTACCTCTTATCAATCTTTTGTAAGTTATTTAAAGCCAGAAAATATTTTTACATTGTAAGAATTTTTTAAAGATAGATTTCCTCATACAAGTCCTATTAATTAACCCATATCTGGTAGCAGAAGAGATGGATTCTCAAGGGTATTTGTACATAAGTGAATTACAACATATGATATTTCCAAGTAGTCACCCATCAAAGCACTGACCAGGCTCAACGTAGCTTAAATTTGGCGATTGTACAAACAACAGTGTTTCAACGTGATATGACCATAAACCCACAGATATTTTATCTCTTATGAAACTTTTGAATAGAATTTTGAAACAGCAATGAAATAAAGATATTTTCCAGGTTTAAATTTCATGTCTTTCTTTTTTTTTTTGCCTTTTTCTTTCTTTTTTGCTTTTGTCTTCTTTGCCTGTCATTTTGTCTGTTTTTCTTTCTTTGTCTCTTTTTTCATCTTTTTTGTCTTTCATCTTTTGTTTTCTTTCTTTTTTCAGCCTCGATTCCTTATCTTTCTCACTATGTGTTCCTTTCTTTTTCTTTTGTTTGTTAAAGCTGCAGACATACCTATTTTTTAAAAGAATATATTAGATATCAATGAAAGTTTTTTAGTGCAATATTTTTCAGTAAATGACCACATCACAAATGAATGGTGATGGTTACTTTCTTATCTGCATAATATTCTTTTTTGAATTTTCTAAATGATATTTTCTAACAATTAGGTGCTTCATGGCAAATAAAAAAGCATTATTACAGGATTTAAATATGACTTACATTTATTTTATAATTACAACCATGTCAGCATATACTGGTAATAAAATTAATTCTACAAATATTACTCATAGTTGTATCAATCAGTTTTCTCCTTAAACTTTTTTTTTTTTTAATATCTACATTTATAAAGTATTCAAGTTAAGAAAGATTGTCACTTTTTCTAAAAATTTCACAGGAAGCAAGTGACATTACTTTATATAGGAATATGTATAGAGTGTCTTCAACATTTGACAAAGCAACTTTAAAAGAAAATATAGCCATCACCAGTATCTGGAGACATGGCATAAACTGAAATGCTATGTCACCAATATATGGTAACATGGCAGTCAACATGTTAAAAACTACTGATTAAAAAAAAACAAAAAAAAACATGTTTCAGATATTGTAATACATTCCATAATCAACAAAAAAGCCTCTTTGATGTAAGTACATCTGAAAATGTCAGTTTTTTCTACTTCACTTACCACATTTTCATCTAAGTCTAGTCAACTGGCAATCAATCCCTGTCAATCATGGCCAAAGATTAAGCATTTGTAAAATTGATGAAGTGGCATAATCTATTATATTTTAAATTGATATTTAAATAACTAAGTCTGAGTCAGTCAGTTACATGCCATACATGATACATGCGTAGTCGATCATGTATCTTTCGATACATGACTGACGAGGCAGATCCTTTCCCGCAGTAGGTTGCCTTTTTTTTCTGCAGTAGACCAATTGCCATCCAAGGCTATAGAACCTGGTCTGTCCTGCTATTTACCCATAGCTGGGGAATGAAGAAGAGGATTCATGCCTTTCCCAAGGGTATTAGCACGTAAGTGGATGAAATGGATTCAACTGGAATTCGAATACGGCTCTCCGATTCCTCAATCTGAGCCACTATCCATTACCCCACTGTGCCTCTTCTAGGCCTGACTACATTTCAATAAATATATTTGTTAAAAAGAAAAATGAACATCAGAAACAAATTCTTTTTGACAAATGGATAGAAAGATAGAATGGGTCACATGATGGCTGCTTAATGCCATTACTCCATACAGTGATGAAAGTGGCTGTCAGTTTCTGTTGGTTTACAGTAGTCAAACTGAGAGGTTGACTTCTTTAGACCCCATGACTTGGGCAGAGGCTAAATCTGCCTCCCTTGCAAATTACAAGCACATAGTGCTGTTTTCCTTTGGGAATATATCTTTCCCAGATATAGAAAGAAACTCCAGCTTGCAGTCCTCAAATTGGGGACAACCCAAGCCTTGCAGTTTTCCTTTCATGGACATCATAGATGAATCTGGCCCATTTGAATCTGGATTCCTAATCATGACTTCTCCAGACACAGGATCATCTCAGTATTATATATAACACCCTCCCTTTTTATTTCTCCTTATACTCTGCTTGTTGTTTAAATGTATGTGATATATTCTTACATAGGACATGTATGTGTGTGTGTGTGTGTGTGTGTGTGTATATATATATATATATATATAGAGAGAGAGAGAGAGAGAGCAAGTTTTGTGTATGTCTTAGTACTATAAAAGTCTGAGAACAAAGCATGTTTATCATTCCTTTTCCTTTTAGTCATTCTGTTCCATCCAGGAAATACAGTGTGATTATATCATAGATATAATAATGCCCATGATGAGGGAAACGTATTTGGGAGAATAAATCTTTCTTCTATAGCTCTCTCCTGTTACACATCCATAGATAAATGGTTCACAACAGGTCCATGGCACCATGCTGTGTCCCAGTTTTGTGTTTGTTCAAACCATTGTACTCAGCCTGAGATGTACATTATTTTCTGTAGTGGCTCAGAGTAAGGGGTCAGTTCATTTCTTTGAGATGACATTTTTTTTTAAAGTGGGGGTCATTCAAGGTAGAGGGTTACGATAAGGGGTAGTTTACATGGATAGGAGGGGGAAGATAATGGGTGACATTAGACTTGAACAGGTTAAGATTGTAGTGATCAGGGAAACATCCTCTAGGGTGTCTGTTTGATAGGGCAGTGGTTCATGGGTAGAAGCTGTTTGATGGTATACAGAGGGAATGTAGGCAGTTTACTACTATGTAGGTGGCATGGCAGGTTCTAGCCATGAAGATCAAACCTGGTGAACCAGGAGACAGAGTTCATCCAAGCACTTTCCATTGTAGTAGTAATAGAGCAGTGAGAGAGATGTTGGAGAGTGGGAAATAATTTTACTCCCACAAAGATGCAGAGACACTTTTGAACTCTATCAAGATTGGAAAATGTGGTCTAGGCAGCTCCTTCCCAAATATGACAACATTACTCCATTTTCAGCTTGATCTAGCTCTTATAAAGGTAAAGGATAACATGATGAGCTTACTGGAGTAGTACAAGGAGCTAATCATTTACCTGCATCTTCAATGATGGATTGTATATAGGAATTCCACTTGAGGTTTCGCGTGAGTTTTTGGGCCCAATATCCTCTTGAGGCATGGGCCTCCTCAAAGGGACATCTGTTCATCAAGACCGGCAGTTGTTCAGGGTCTGATGATATGTGAGGTGGATTTGTTTTTGACTGTCTTCTAGCCTTTGCATAAAGAGGTGGGATCTACAAGGTACCATATGGTTTGAATTCAGAATTGTTCCTATCTTAGACTGTTTGCCATCCAAAGCTATAGAATCCAGTCTGTCCTGCAATTTTAGCTATACCTGGTGGGAGAAGAAATGTATTCATACCTTTCCCAAGAGTATTAGCACTTAAGTGGATGTAATCAACTCGACAGGAATTCGAACTCTGCTCTCTGATTTCTCAATCCAAGCCGCTCTCCATTACTCCATCATGCCTCCACGTTTACATTATAAATTGAATATTTGATGTCATAATGTCAGACAAAGGTCAGATTCCAGTTTGGCATTACATGGACATTGTAAATCAAACCTCCACCTTAGAGACATTTCACTTGATTACAAATTAAAATTTTAATTTTCCAAAAAAATGATTTAGTTCACCAATAATAAAAAAAAAAAAATAAAAGATCATATGATTCTCAATTATTCTCAGTGTCTTCAGTTATGAATGTGTCAGAGGTTATCTCATCCTTGTCAGATAAGGTTAAGTTCTTCATAATTTTGCCTCTATGTTTGATGATATGGGCCATCCCCTATCTGACTTCTCACAGATCAGAAACTTTATGATATCTATATCTGGTCTCAGAAGGTTCCCAGACTTACCAAAAGCCTTGACTCAACAAAGACCACTGGCCTGGATAAAATCCTTGTGGTAGTTCTTAAGAACCTTAACTTAGTGTTATCTTCAATCTTGTTGTTTAACAGCTAAGGAGATATGTTTCCCAAGCCAATGAAAGGTATCAATTGCATGCCTTGTTTTTTATGAATGCAGGTAAGCACTCATCCACATCATAATATCACCACATTAGCCCCCTTAGTGTTATCAACAACCTCATGAACAAACAGTATATTTTTTTTCTGCTTTAGGTCAACTGCAAACCATGAGAGGGATCACCTTTCAACTCAGATATATAGTGGGAGCTGGTCAGGTTCTCAGCTTTGTAGTAACCTTTACGATCCTACAACCAATCATATCTCTTAAACAAAATGTCTGTATGAATTAATGTTTTTTGAGGCCAAAGGGGGTGAATATTAAAATTGAAAAATTTTTAATTTGAAAGTAAAAAATATTATGGATTGAAAATCAGAAAAAAAGAACTATCAGTAATTCATGAATTTCTTACAGAAATACATAAACAATGTGGACATAGAAATCAGTACAGTATGGTAAATGTCAGGTTCATGCCTTAAGTATTATCAAACCAGATATGACATTAAGAGTGTTGATTTCCATGTCTATATCATTCTCACCTCAATATTGAACACTCTTCCCATGTAAATGCTGCAAATTTTCAACCATTATATAATTCCAAAGATACTGATTTGTAGAATTGCCTTTTGTACAGATTGTAGTACAAAGTTAGCATTTCATATTTTATACAAATATCTCACTGTCATTAAATGTTACTACTTTATTAACTTATTTTATTTATTTCACTATTTCCTACAAATTTGACAGCACAATGTATGCTTTGAATATGTGCTTGTGTTAGACATAAAAAACAAATTCAGGATCTGAAGTAAAAGATACAAACAAAATAATTCCAGTTTTAAAAATACAGCAATTTCCAAATGTTCTTGGATGAAAATAAAAGTTTGATTTAAAGACTGCCAGTAGAAAACAATATAATTTGACACTTAAGGGGGAAATATAATTATAAAAATGATTCAGAAGTTTTGTTGTATTTGATTTGTGACTAAAAACTATTAGTAAAACAAATTTAAAAAAAAAAAAAGAGAGGAGGGACGAGAAAGAGAAGAAAAGAGCGAAGAAAAAAGAGAAAGAGAGAAGAAAAAAGAGAAAGAGAGGAGAAAGAGAAAAGAAAGAGGAAGAGGAGAAAAAAGAGAAAGAGAAGAAAGAGGAAGAGAAGAAAAAAGAGAAAAAGAGGAAGAGAAGAAAAAAGAGAAAAAGAGGAAGAGAAGAAAAAAGAGAAAAAAGAGGAAGAGAAGAAAAAAGAGAAAAAAGAGGAAGAGAAGAAAAAAGAGAAAAAAGAGGAAGAGAAGAAAAAAGAGAAAAAAGAGGAAGAGAAGAAAAAAAGAAAAAAGAGGAAGAGAAGAAAAAAGAGAAAAAAGAGGAAGAGAAGAAAAAAGAGAAAAAAGAGGAAGAGAAGAAAAAAGAGAGAAGAAAGAGGAAAAGAGAAGAAGAGAGGAGAAAAGAGAAGAAGAGAGGAGAAAAGAGAAGAAGAGAGGAGAAAAGAGAAGAAGAGAGGAGAAAAGAGAAGAAGAGAGGAGAAAAGAGAAGAAGAGAGGAGAAAAGAGAAGAAGAGAGGAGAAAAGAGAAGAAGAGAGGAGAAAAGAGAAGAAGAGAGGAGAAAAGAGAAGAAGAGAGGAGAAAAGAGAAGAAGAGAGGAGAAAAGAGAAGAAGAGAGGAGAAAAGAGAAGAAGAGAGGAGAAAAGAGAAGAAGAGAGGAGAAAAGAGAGAGAAAGAAAAAGAGAAAAAGAAAGAAAGAGAAAAGAGAAAGAAAGAGAAAAGAGAAAAAGAGAAAGAAAAAGAGAAAAAAAGAAAAAGAGAAAGAAAAAGAGAAAAAGAGAAAAAGAGAAAGAAAGAGAAAAGAGAAAAAGAGAAAGAAAGAGAAAAGAGAAAAAGAGAAAGAAAGAGAAAAGAGAAAAAGAGAAAGAAAAAGAGAAAAAGAGAAAGAAAGAGAAAAGAGAAAAAGAGAAAGAAAGAGAAAAGAGAAAGAAAGAGAAAAGAGAAAAAGAGAAAGAAAGAGAAAAGAGAAAGAAAGAGAAAAGAGAAAAAGAGAAAGAAAGAGAAAAGAGAAAAAGAGAAAGAAAGAGAAAAGAGAAAGAAAGAGAAAAGAGAAAAAGAAAGAAAGAGAAAAGAGAAAGAAAGAGAAAAGAGATAAAGAAAGAGAAAAGAGAAAGAAAGAAAGAGAAAAGAGGAAAAGAGATAAAGAAAGAAAGAGAAAAGAGGAAAAGAGATAAAGAAAGAAAGAGAAAAGAGGAAAAGAGATAAAGAAAGAGAAAAGAGGAAAAGAGATAAAGAAAGAAAAAGAGGAAAAGAGATAAAGAAAGAAAAAGAGGAAAGAGAGAGAATGAGAGAAGAAAGAGAATGAGAGAAGAAAGAGAATGAGAGAAGAAAGAGAATGAGAGAAGAAAGAGAATGAGAGAAGAAAGAGAATGAGAGAAGAGAGAGAATGAGAGAAGAGAGAGAATGAGAGAAGAGAGAGAAAGAAGTGAGAAAAGAGAGAGAAAGAAGTGAGAAAAGAGAGAGAAAGAAGTGAGAAAAGAGAGAGAAAGAAGTGAGAAAAGAGAGAGAAAGAAGTGAGAAAAGAGAGATGTAATTGCTCTTTTCAGTATTTCCTACTAACCATTTGTTTGGAGTAATATGAAGCATCAACATCTTGATTATGATGTTATTTTCTTACATGTGCTATTCATTTTAGTCATTGCTACAGTTGTAAGTCCTTAAATGATTTGCTTTCTCTTATTTGGTGCTGTTCTTTGTGATTCTGTAATACCAGTTGATGAGGTTCAATGAAGGATGGTTCCCACTAAAACATCCAGGCTTGATTTGCTCAAAGCCATTTGATAAAACAGCAAAAGAGAAAAACGGGATAAACATCAGATAAAAAATAAAGGATAATTGTGCAATCAATACCTAAAATGACTTACATTGTGAGATCTTGTACTTAAACATGTACATCTGTGTGTGTGTGTGTGTGTGTACATGGGTATAGACAGATGAGAGAGAATATTTAAATTAAGGTTAATTATTAAGTTTATATTGTGACACATACTTAACAGTGGAATTTTCATCTACAAGTTTCCATGATATAGGATCTATGTTCTTGATACTGACCGTTGAATCAAGTACATTTACAAGTAGATTTTATTGTGAAATAAATACTTATCCTTTATTAGGCTATGAACTTACTGATTTACCTGAATATCTTCTCACATATATACCTGTACTAAAAAAAATAGGGAAGAGTTGATACACAATAATAATGAAAAAAGGTTTTGTGACTTCTGCCTCAAATCATTAATACTTTGAAAAGTAAAAATTTGTTTTCTCAAGGTGATTTTGAGAGAATTAGAAATCCTACCAGGATTCATTATTGGTGACCACAATTTTAACAACATAAGATATGCAGATGATACAGTGTTGACAGAAAACATGGAAAGAAAATTCCAAAACCTCCTGCAGAAGGAAGTGAAGGAAAGTGAGAAAAAAAGATTAAACATCAACTGCAAGTAGACAGAATGCATGATTGTTAGGAGAAGGATGAACCCAAAGTGCAAATTACAAATTGGAGATACCAAAATCAAACAGGTAAAAGAAATTTAAATAACCTGGACGTGTTTTAATAGAGGATGGAAAGTATGACACTAAAATCCGAGGGTGCATTTGGATAGCCAAGGATGCCTTCCAAAACCTAAGCAGAATATTAAGAAACAAGAAAAAAAGCATACTGAGCTGTTAGATGATATCTGTCCTCCTATATGGCAGTTAATGCTAGATAATCTTCTCAAGGATGAAGAAGAGACTTGAAACAGAAGAAATGAGTTTCTACAGAAGGATGCTAAGAATACCATGGATTGAACATGTGAGTAGCAACAAGTTTTAGAGAAAATGGAAACAAAAATGAAGCATACTTAACATCAGGAAGTGAGAGTTGATATCTCTGGGGCACATAATGAGGAAAGAGGGCTGGGAAATATGATACTCACAAGACAGAATGAAGGCAAGAGGAAAAGAACACATAACATACTTAGTGAGCTTGAGTAAATAGATGGCAGAACAGGGTTTGAGAGAAATAACAAAAAGACAAAATTTATTAAGAGCTACAAAGTACAGGAAATTGTGGAGAGTCATAATTGCCTACGTTCAGAGGGGATACAACATATAAAGAAGAAACTTTATCTACATTTTTTCAATGTTATTTTCAAAGTTTCTCAAGTACAAAGCTACAATCAAGTTGAAGTCCTCCCCCATCATGAGCAAATAGATAATGGACCAGCATCAAAGAAAAAAAAAAGAAACAAAAATGTCTTGAGAAGTAGTTTGCCAATGATGGATGCAGACAGACAGGCCATTTGTGTGTATGTACACTCCTGCTATTTTATTGGCCAAAATGTTGCACCAGTATGTACATTCTGCCACACCTCTAGTAGGAAATGTTCCTACCAGTCAACACCAGAAAATGCACAAAAATCAATTTTGCCCTCACAATCTGTTCATTAAAAATTCAGTTTCTGAAATACACTTTTTCCTTGCCCTATAGGAAGTAATCATATTAATGCGCTGGTATTATGAACAGAAAGCAGATTACTGAATGATCATATGGGAGCAGAATGAGTTAATTGAGTCATAATAATGAAAATAAAGAATCTCTTGTCCATGAGAAAACAATGGATATGATAACTAACATTTATAGATAGATATTAATAAACATTCTGATTGGAGTTAAATTCTAAGATAAATTAATTCCAGAATTATAAACTATTTTAGGCTAATTGTATATAATCACCAATTTCCAACCAAATATTAATGCCTTTGCTACTGCTCATCAAACACCTCTTACCATAAATGATAATTCAATAAGGTATATTAAATTTATTTTTTAATGTGTTTATTACTAAGTATAATACTTACAAAGATTTTTCTTATTATTGGGCTTATGGCCATATCATATTGAAACACTGATTTTTGTCTGATTACCAAAGTTAAGCAATGTAAAGCTTGGTCAGTACATTATTGTTATCACTTGAAAATACCAGGTGCTGTAAGCTTGTATGTGCAAGTGGTACAATGGATAACATCACAAAATCAGAAATTGGAGAGGCAAGTTCCAATTCCAGCTGGGTTCATTATATTCACTTATGTTCAAATACCCTTGGGAAAGGTATGAATCCCTCTTTTATCTCCCCAGGTATGGATTAATTACTAGAACTTTTATCAGTAATTCATTATTATCTCAAAAAAATTTTTAGAATCTAAAAATATTTTCTAGCTTGAAATGAATTTCAAAAGATTGATAACCCATAAAAAATTCTTGACTTAGACCAACCAATTGACATTATTTCACTATTTAAAAATAACAGGTTTGTCAGAAGAAATATAACATTTATAGTAATAAGCAAATATTGTATTAAAAATCCATTAAATGCTTAAAAGTTAGTTCAATTTGCTGTAATTGTAAAAACCCTAAAAAGATTTTAAAACAGAATATTTTTTGCTATGTGTGTCTCAAGTTTAGTGCCAAATATGACCTTAGAGAATTCAAATCTCAATATTTAATACTATTTTACCTTCATAGGACTTATCAAATACAAAGATTGTTGCTTGATTGTTTAGTGGCATATCAACATCTATGGGATATTTAATGACAAAATCTAAATATTTTTTTTAGATAATAATGGTTTGGTGATACAAGTCTTACTAATTATCCCAGAGTTGGGGGAAGGAGAGATGGATTCATACCTTTCCCAAGAGTATTTACATGTAAGTGAATATAATGAAACCAACTGAAATTGGATCTCCAATCAACAATTCCAAGTCATTATCCAATCTACAGATCCAAGCTTACAGCACCTGGTATTCTCAAGAGGTCCCCTGCTTCTTGGTGGAAATGACATCATTTTTATCATTCCATTAATTTCTATCTTGGGAGTATCTTTGCCTGGTTTTCCCCCTAAAATGGAATTTCAACAGAGTGGTATGCACATAGCTCTGTCCATGGTTTCTGCTGTCATCTCCAAACTAGATCTCCACAAAACATGCTGACTTGACAGTATACCTGCAATTGTCCTAATGAAATGTGCTCCCTGATTAGCTCATGTTTTCTCCAAACTTTACAAAAAATACATTGCTGCTTCTTGCTTTCCAGCTTGCTGGAAATCCACTTCTGTAGTTTATGTCATTAAGAACACTGGTTATGTCTTTGATCCCTAGAATTATCATCCTATTGGTCATTTATCTCTTTTCGGCAAACTACTAGAGGCTCTGATCAACACTGAATTGGTTAAGCATCTCACTTCACATGTCCTTCTTTCAGATAAACAATATGGCTTTCATTTCTCTAGATCAACTATCAATATGTTAATGCTTGTTACTGTATCAAGCTTTAGATTATAACATTGAGGCCCAGCCTAGTAGCTTTAGAAATCTCAAAGGATTTGACATGCTTCTTCACAAGCTCAAGGGATATGGATTGTCAGATATTTAGCCAGAGCATCTCTGGCTAAATACCTGACTTAATCAAATCATGCAGATTTGTTAATAAATTCTTTTAGAGGATAAGTCCTCTATAACTGTTAATCTAAGTTGCATGAAGTAAGAATAATATGGTAGCCTCTGATGAGAACTGATATTGCATCATCAATCATGGGGATTTGTCTTTCATGTATGATGATTTAACCTATACAGCTGCAGAAATCTGATAAAGAAGATATGTCACAAATCTAGAATTCTATACACCTCAAATCTTTATGCTATATTGTTTGTTGTTACTGTTTGAAATTTTGGAATTCTTGTCCATTAATTAATTTGGATCATTATCCTCATCTTGTTTGTTTTTCTCTCTTTCAGCTGCTGTATTCTACAACTTTCTTCAGGTGACACCTGCATTTGGTCTTTGTTATGCTGCTTATTTCAGCAATGTGTGAATGTTTTTTTCACTCCATATTTAATCAGGTAGAACAAACATCACAAAGACCAAATGCAATTAGTAGCTTTTTGTTGTTCACCGTGTACAAGGCCCAAGAGCCACTAGAGGTAGAGGGTTACAGAGTAAAAGGTATAGTTTATAGTGATAAATGGGGAAGATAACAACTATACCCAGACTTGGATAGATTAAGATTATAGAGATCAGGGAAGCATGTTCTTGGGAGTCAGTACCACAAAATGGCAGTTCTTGGAAAGAACCAATAGGATATAAAGAGAATGAAGGTACTTCATTACAGTGTGTGTGGCATGGCAGTTCTTTGCCAGGAAGGTTAGAAATGGAAGTAGGGAATGAAGTTTATCTGAATACTTTGCATGGAGATAGCAATAAGGGTTGTAGAGTGGAAAATAATTTGTCACCCACAAGGAAACAGAAATGCTTTTGGACTATATGGAGACTAGAAAGGGAAGAAAAAGCAGCTCCTGATCATACATGGCAACAGTACTCCATTTTCAGCATAATCTGGCTCTTGTAAAGGTAGAGGATAGCAGGAGTCAGGTACTTAGTGGAGTGGTACAAGGAACCAGCCATTTTTCCAGTATTTCAAGAATTCTGGAAAGTACAGTGGCCAAAAATTTAGAGAAAATAAAAATAGCCAAGATGATAACTGCTTAATTCAATTAATGTCCAACATCTATTTAAAGTGAGACATTATTTTAAATTCTTTGATGAAGTACCTTTAATATTCATTTTTGGCTTGTTTTCAGATTTTTACCTTACATCAAACTTTTCAAAGTTGAATAAGATTCTATCTTTAGAATATTTGAGTAGGAATAAAGAAGTAGTCTTTCAACAGAATGGAAACTTTCATTTTAGAAGAAAATGAGATTTATCATTTTATGAAATGGAAAAAGTTAGTTAAAAATAGAAAATGTCACAAATATTCTTGTTGCTTTGTAAAACAACAATGTTATTTAATGAGAATTATTTTTAATAAAAAAAATAAATTTAAAATGCACATGAAATCAGCAATAAAACTGAATTTAATGCAAGTCATTCATTTTTAATTTTCTATACAAGAAATGGTAAAAATAATTAAATAATACTTAGTCTATCTTAGAAAATTCTGAGAGACTTCCAAAGACTGTTTTTAATTAGGAAAAGCAAATATATTTTAGCTTTATTTTACAAATTCAAACTAGTATTCTTATAATCTACATGTGGAATACTGTCCTCATCTTTGTAGTTATAGTCACAATGTTTCAGTTGTTGTATCCTCTGGCCTTTATCAGGTGTTTACCAATCCAGGTAGCCTTCAGGGAATTTCTAACTAAAACCTTTATTTAATCTATGAGGCTATGTTGTTTCCAATTGGTATGGAATGATGGCTAGAAAGATTCCATCCCCAACTTTATTGACAATTCCTACAGATGCATGCTGAGATTTCTTCCTAACCAGTAAAATGGACCACTTTTTAGTATAACTGCCATATTTTTTGCTTTTTCCTATCTTGAATTCAGAATGCTACAATCACTTGACTGTATCCCTTTTGTGTATTAACACCATTCTTACTTTGTGAACTTTTTCACTAATTACAGTTTCTTTGCTTAGTCTTGTGACATAAAACTGAAACATTAACTGGACTCATCATCAAGAAAGTTCAACAGAGGAAAAATAAATCTGCGAGAATTTATGAACAAGTGAAAGTACAACAAAATATATATACATCTTCACACACATTTTTAACATTAAATGATATTAATTTCATTGAAATATTCTATTTATGAATAAGAAAATTCCTGAAAGTTATAAAAATTATTCCTATTAATAAACTTTAGATATTTTTGTTTTGAAGCTACATACCTTATAATCAACCAGAATTTTTTTATAGATTTATGTGTAAAATATAAATGTTACTCTCCAGTGAGAAAATATCAATAATTAAGCTTCATTGTTTGTTTTCTTTATTTTTCTTCTTATAAATCGCATTTATTACTTAAAAAAAAAAATATCAAAAAATAGATTCAGAAAGAAAATAAAGATGAAATGCGATATTATATATTTTTTCTGAAAGACTGGAAAGAGAGAAAATATGAAAAAAATCAACAGCGTTTAATCAAGGTACAGAAAACATCTACGCATTTCTGAGCAAATAATAAAAACATAAAATAAACATTTTACGATAAGGAATGGTTCAAAAACGAGATCAACTATAAAAGATTATTTTTGTATTTAATGGGACTGTAAACAAACTATTAAAGTATTAGTATTAAAGATTTCAAAACAGAGCATTTTAAAGACTATACAAGATTAAGATCTTACAAAATCTCTCATGTATTTTCTTAGTTTAGCATAAAGTTAAAATGTGGAATACCCAATAAGAATTAAATTCTTTACTGTAGTAATGTTTTGCAATACTAGCTTGTTAATCATTGCATCATATACAAGTGCTTTTAGCTTACACTTTTTTTGTTTTCTTTTAATAATAGTTCACTCAATACAAAGCCTCAGGGCCACTCAAGGTAGAAGGTTACTGAGTAAGATTGTAAGGAAGCAGATAGTAAGAGAGTATTATGAGGATGATTAGAATAGATATTGGTTGACACAGAGACCAAGATTGTATCTGTCAGAAAAAACATTCTCTCAGGAAGTTGTTCTACAAAGTAAAAGTTCTGGTGAAGTAGCAGTGAATGGAATTTGCTTCATATCAAAGGAACATGGAATGTAGATGGTTTGCCACTATGACCATGGCATAGTAGGTCTTAGCTGTGAATGTTTGATCTGGTAGAACAAAAGAATGTAACTTGTTTGAACAACAGGGATATAGTAGTGAATTTATAAAGTTAGGTCAGCAAGAATTTAACTCATAATAGTAGTTGGCTAACTGCTACGTCATGAAAAAGCTGTCTTAAAAATCAGTATTTATTAAGGCTAGTCTGGCACAAACCTGGAAATGTGAGTCACTCACAGAAGAGTGAAATGGCTAGTATAGTTATGGTCAGCAAAACCAGCTTGCTAACCTCTATGATGAGGTACTCTTCAACATAGAAACAGATTTAAAGCCAAGGCTGGTACAAGACCATTTATTTAGCTATCAGGAAACTGAGTATTTTTTTAATCTTGTATGCTTTATACTAGTTTGCTAGCTAAGCCAATCTGTAAAAACCACAAACTTCACAAAAATTAACAAAAAATGATTTAATCACATATGATTTTATCAATTTTCATAAAAATGACATCTTCAAAGATTGGAAAAAATATATAAACCTTATTTTAAATAATTTGTGCAGGTTGCAGAATTTTATTAAAGCTTTAAAAACAGTCACTTTAAAAGTATGTACAAATATATACGAAAACATAAAATAAATGGGTGGAACAGAAAAGATAAGAAAAAAAAATTGTGACTGCTAAAATGGTGGAAAATATAACAAGAAATAAAAAAAAAAAATAACAGAAAAGGACAAAAATGTATGCACAAGTAAAAATGGGGGAGAGAAGAAAAATTGCTACCAGGGAATCAGCAGAATAAATTACAGTTTATATTAAGACCCAGCAGCCATTCTTTCTGCTTAGAGGGAAAGCTGCTAAGAATTAATATAAACAGCATCAAGATTTTTTAAATTATTTCATTCCATTATGCAGAAACTGTTATTTGATCTGAAAAGAAAAAAAAAAAACAACATACATAGAAGAAACTCAAATGGAAAATTATGAGCGCCAGAAATATATTTGTATCTGAAAATTTAAAAATTCAGTTGATGGAATTTAATAAAATATTTGGTATTTATTCATCTATTACTTATTTATATATGGAAAGATTAGTAACTTTAACCTAACTATAGAAACCCTTATTTAATTTTATGAAATCTGAATGCATATCAATCCAAATCAAAACATGTTTACATTTCAATGACTCACTGAATAATTTAAATTAATTCTTTCATATAAATAGATGAATGAATTCATATAACTACCACTTGGAAAACATCAACAGTAACTCCAACAACATCTTCATGAGATGCTAACCCAGAAATTAAATTGTTATGGAGTGGTTTCACAGTGGAGGCTTGTATTTGTACTAAGTCGGTCCTAAAATAGGTTCGACATACAAAACGTTAGGAACTTGATATAATAGGTAATGACGCAGAGAAATCTAGTTGTGGTTGCTGATACTTTAGTATCCGACTAACGGTTGTCCAGCATTGACTGACTGACCAACTGAGCGACCGACTCGTTACTCTTACTACTCCTACTTATTATAGGTGGGAGAGTCTATTAACTATAGAATAGGTGTGTTCCACTATAACACAAATATAATTTTTGGACTAAAGTAACATTAGCATAAACCCAGAGTGCACCAGGAGTACCTCTTAATATCACCAGACTGTTTTTTCATGCCAGATCAAAGTAGATGTAAATTCTGTCCAATCTTGGAGAGTCTTAAAATCTATTTGAATTCACATCCTACTTACACTGCCTCAGTAAAGTTGATTTGAATGTACCAGCTAAATAAGTCAAAATTAGTAAGAAATATAGTTAACAAATTTTAATTATTACTATTTTTTAATGTTATTTTATTTATTTATTTGTTTTAAAGTTTATATGTACAGGGTGCAAGAGATTCTGAAATAGTCTGGAAGCCACGGTTGAAGCCAATGGCGATTTTAGTGAATAAATTTACTCTATAGTATTTCAAGATATTTTTGGGTAATTTTGGTAAATTTATCTGTTAAAATGAGATGTCAGTGTTATTTTCATTGCTGCATAATTTAGACAATTTATCCATCACACACTGTGTGTGAGTGTATATATATATATATATATATATATATATATATATATATACACATACATACATATACACACACACACACACACACACATCAGACAAAAGAGAGAGAATTGTATTATCTGAATTATAATTTTAGTGTATATACCTTCCTTCTCTGGTAACCACATTGAATGGAATTTATTACACTTAACTGGCCAAACTTCTTATTTTTGGGGACTGTATATTATAACCCCCACCCAAGCTAGATTTCTGCTCTTCAAGTAGAAATAAACTGGCATAACATGCTTACTCTCCTACACCCACTAGGGGGTAAAGAGGTGATCTCTTCCCTAAGAGTGTGAGTCCCACTACCAACAACGCTGACCATAGGAAGATGTGCCTCTATTTTTTGTGCCAAGAAAACCCATGTAAGAATTCACCCATGCTAAATATAAGTTATCTGATCTTTTATCCAAATAACTTAGTTTTCTGGAACAGTCCTGACTTTCTACTCAACTGAAGGAAAAATCTTTATGATAGTTTTAAGTCTGCACACGATTTAATTCTGGTAGGGATATTTCAACTTAGACTAAGTTAAAACTTAATAAATAATATACTGTCAGTTTCCTGAGTAACCCACCCTAATGCATTTACTTCTTTAACTGGGGATTAATGATAATGGAGATGTTTACAAATTAACTTAAGATGATCCCTAATCTTTTCCAACAGGCTGATATCCTATTCATTTCTTTTTTTAACAGAATTAGATAGGTATACCTATCGGCCGGTAAATATTCTTCCTCTTCTTTTGAATAGGAGTAGAGCTTTATCCCTTGTTTCTTGTTTAGAATGGAGTTTCCAGTTCCTTATTTATGTATTTACATTTTTCCCCCCTCAATTGAAGTAGATGTGTTTACCTCTGGTCAGTTTCACAGCCCTCCCAGGTATTTAGAACAGGAGTAGAAGTTTATCCCACATTTCCTGCTTAGAATGGGGTTTCCATTTCCTAATTTATTTCCTTACATTTTTTCAACAACTCAATAGGAGTGGGTTTCAGGTTCCTTCTAAAGTCTACTTTAACTGTACACTTCTAACGTCTCCTCCTAAAATTCTGAATTTTTATTTACTATTGAACAATTTCTTTCATAAAGAAGAGTTGATAGATTCACACATCTTTTGAATAAGAATAGAGCCCTTTCCCTTGTTTCCTGTTTAGGATTGGGTTTCCAGTTCCTTTTAAAGCCTTTTCCTTATGTAACCTTCTACCTTGAATGGCTCTGGGCCTTGTACAGGGTAAATATCACTGTAAAAACATCACTGCTTTATCTAATAAAAAATAAATATAATACTAATACTGCATGTATAAAAACAAATACAGTGCTAAGAGATTGCTGAAAACTGTTTTATTTAAGGTAAGGTATGATCTGTAATTGGATAGCTGAGTTCGAATTCCATTCAGGTTCATTACCTTCACTTATGCACAAGTATCCGTAGGCATGAATCTATCTCTTCTGTCCCCAGCTATGGGTTGAATGGCAGGAGAGACTATAGCCTTGCTTAGCAACCAGTTGACTGCCAAAAGAAATGACAGCTGTGAGGAAATCTTCTGCATAGTCAGTCATGAATTGAAAGAGTCATGATCACCCAAGCATGTATCATGTATAGCACTTTACTTTTATTGTCTCCAAGACATTGAACTCTTGTAGCTCAGTCAGACCAGGCTTCTGTGAGGCAAAAGCAATGTACATTCAAGTTTCATTGATAACTAAAACTTTATTTTCAATCTGTGCTCTCTACTCATTGCAGCAAATAAATAGTCTGAAGAAATGAAAAAAATGTAATAAACAATTAAGCTGAAATTAAATACTAGTCAAAATTAATATTAGATTATTCGGAAAATAATATCTGATTTTAGTATAAACCTTTTATGTTCTAATGTATTATTATAATAGTTGCACAAAATATATTACTCATTCCTAATGATTAAAGTGTTAATTTTATATTGATCTCTTTCAGAATTCAACTTAAAACATTATATAATCCTCATTTTGAACATGAAAAAAAAAGAAGTGATATGTTTACTTCTTTTGCATGAGTTCAAGCTGTTTCTTAAACTGCTGCCAACATTAACTGAATATGGGGTGAAGGATCAACTTGTGATCACTCAGTATGATGCTGGTTTCTCAAGTTCTACAACGAGGATACCAGTCTTGAAAAACAAGGGGGTAGAGAACTTCCATCTGCAACTGATAATCAACATCTGAAAAAGCTTGTTGAACAAAACCCACGTATAAGTGTCAGATAAGTGTCTCAGATAATGGGTATCAGCATTTCACTAATATCAGACCATCTCAAGAAAATTAGCAAGGTGAAACTCGATAAATGGTTTCCACATGAACTCTTTGAAAGTCACAGTTTGATGTTGCATCTGCGAAATTCAAATGATCTATTTCTTGATTGAATAGTAGCTTATGAGGAGAAATGGATTCTTTATGACAATTGTAAATCATCGGCTCAGCGACACAATCAAGAGGAAGGACCCAAAATTGAAATTGCAAAAATCATGCATTATGGTGACTTTCTGGTGATCCACCATTAGCATTAGAACTTTCTGGAATTAACCAGAGAATCACTGCTGAATTTTACTACCAGCAACTGAATGAAAAGCACTTTCACTTGAGCAAAGTACAACTGGGATTGGTTAATAGATGAAGTTCAATTCTGCTTCATGACAATACTTGGACACATGGTACCAGCCAAGATGACACAACAGAGGTTCACTGACTTGAGATATAAGACTTTGTGATATCCACCATATTCCTCTGATCTTTCAACATTTGACTGCCACTTTTTCAAGCATATTGATAATTTTTTTTAAACCAAAAGGCATTCCATTGCAAAGATGCAGAAACTGCATTCAAAGATTTTTTGGCATCGAGAACTTGGGTTTTCTTGTAAAGGCATAATAACCTTGTAACATGATACAGAAATGTATAGACGTTTACGGTTTTTATTTTGACTAATACATACACATTAATTAAGGAATAAAAGTTGACTCTAAAATCAGACATTATTTTTGAATAACATAATATTGGCTGACAATACTTTATCTACAAATGCCAAATACTACTTATGCTAATATAACAACTTCATCCTTTCTTTTACCTTTAAACTGTTAAATGTTCAAATATACCATTTTATTATCAGCTTTTTATCCCAGCTTTTATCATGTCTTTCTTTTTTCTTCTGGAATAATGCTTTATAGAATGGTCTTTGAAAGATAAGTTCATGTCACCTCATGAAAATGTAACCCCTGGTTTGATATTGATTTTAGATCATACAAAGGTCAATTTTTTTCTTCAGTGTTTCTCAAGTTTCACTTTGAATAGCAGGAAGTTGGTTTGAGAAAGAGGCTAATGATATGATTATACCATTTTGCTGTGTCTTGTGAAGAACTGAGTTAACTTATTTTCATTCTGTCATCAGATTCCTTATTGTTTTTATTCATCACAGTAAGAGAACACTATTCATTTCTTTGCATATCTTTGGAAACCTTTCAGTTAAAACGTTTTGGCTATTTTTTTTTATTTAATCAGAAAGTCAAGAAAAGTCCAGTCAAAAATCATTGACCAAAAAATACTGTATTTCATTGTATATAAAAAACAAAATAAAAAACATCCATGTTTTTCCACAAAAATGTCTCCCAGATGTCATTGAGAAAATTGAACTGATAGGCTAATTATTTACACTATTTGGGCTGTTGTCATCTTTACTGTCACATACACAATACTCTTCTTTTACTCTATATATAGTAGCAACAATATGGCATTCTTCTCCTCCAGAGAAACTTCTTAGTCACCCAACAAACTTCATTTCAAACAAACCACATGGGCATCACACACCCATATTTTGCTTTTCTTCATTTTTGCTATCTATGTACAAACAAAGTATATTTTTCCTTCTTGCATTGTTACTCTTTATATGAAAATATATATTCAATAAATTAAAAAATATTCAAGTTACTTATCTGTTTAACCGACTCATCTGGCTCTAATGAACATTTTGGCATGAAGCACTTGAGTTGATTAACCAGATAAATAACTTGAACTTTTAATTTATTGAATATGTCTCCAGTTATCTACTGATCACTTTTTGATAGAAGTTCTGCTAATCTGAAAAAAAAAAAACCCCAAAAAAACATGTAAAATTTTTGTAATTTTCACATATTTTCTCAATTGTATTATTATTATGAAAATATATGTAAAATTGCTTCAACTGTTGTTGGAATTTATTCCTTTTAGAAAATATTGAATTCAGTATCTTCAAAAGTTGTCGACCATATCCATTCAATCATGTAGCTTCTCCACGCTACAAGTTTGAACTGATTCCAAGAGGATATGAGTCAAGTAAAAATAAAAGAATACCAATACCGACATTCAGTTTATAAACTAGAAATAATAATTTATTGCAAACCATTACAGATTTTGTTGTTCGATCTTCTGCTTTATTTAAGGCAGATTGCTACTCAGTGTTAATGTAAAAGTTTGTTTACATTTCCCTAATTTTCTTTCTCCTCTTTAATGATAGAAAATAGAAAGAAATGTTTATACAGATTTCACTGACTTGTTCACTAGGAAGCATTTGTATCTTTATTGACTGATAATGAATTTTATTTTATTTTTAATTAAACAAAAAATAAAATTGAAAATTCAAATGTTATACAGATGAAAAATATGCCATATATATATATATATATATATATATATATATATATATAGAGGTTGCTTCCACCCAAAACTCTTTTTATAATTATAATTTTAAAAGTTTAAAATGAATTTCTAAAAATGAACAAAGCATTCTTGAAGATATATGTGGTATATTATATATACGAAACCTCTTCAATATCAATATGTGTCAACGGGACTAAGTTAGCATGCCACAAGGTGGTTCATTGTTATTTTGTTTGTTACTCTTTAACATTTCCTATATTTCTCTTTGCAATATTCTTAACATTTGTTTTGGCTTTTCTTGCCAAAGTTTCCATTCATTTTTGTTTTCTCACCTGTTTAACTTCTTCACAGATTTGAACACTGTGTTCTCATCACTCACTAAGTTTACAATATCTTGTTTTTCTTGAGGGAAAATCTATATATCTGAAACTGAAAATTAACTATCAATAACTATACTATTAAGTACTTATATGATGAACAACACTGGAGTTGTATAATAAAATCTCGCACCACCAAATTGGTCACAGTAAACCTTTCTAATAAAAACAGATAAACATACACTTTGAATTTGAGATTATCATAAAAGGGCAAAAAATTCCTGAAAATCTAATCAATATTTTCTGACTTTAAAAAAAAAAAAAAATCATTTATTCCCAAGAAAGACAATAAAGACACTAAGATGCAAGGGGTTAGTAAAGGTGGAAAGAATATAAGAAAAACAAATACATTATTATAGTGAGGGAACAATAAAAATATAGGAATTAAAAAGACAGAAGATAATGATTGACAGTGTTTTCAAATATTTGAAAACAAAGAAGACTAGAAAGAAAGAAGCTGAAAGAGAGTTCTATGAGTGAGAAGTGCAAGAAAAGAAACTGTTAGCATAGAACTTAAGGTTGCATCTGGCCATTCCAACTGTAAAATAATGAGACTATGCTTAAATTCATGAAGTCTACGTACCATAGAGCAAAGCTCATCAGAACAATTACCATGAAAATATTTATGGAAAAGGCAAACGGGTGCCATTAGGTTGATGCAAAAATAATGACGTAATAATGTCGTTTTTTGACGTATTTTTTAACATCAAAAAACGACATTATTACGTGATTATTTTTGCACCAACCTAATACATTACAGCAATGGGAAAGTAACTAAAACAAGAATGCCAGGCCAGGATAGATAACATTGCAGATTCTTTTTTGGATTTTATCAAGAATCTCTAGATATATAATAGGAGCACCAGACTAGTCATGGCAGCTAAGTTCAATGCATGGATGAATGGTAAATTTCTAAATGTGCAAGATGAATTCTGGCAAGAAGAATGATCTAATATGACGCAGTTAACCAACTTTCCTAGCAACAGATCTAGCAACTGATTAAATATAATAACATTTTCAGATACCAATTTGACCATATCAAACCAATCAAACTTACCATTAAGACAAGAGTAAATAGTTGTATCATCAGCATAAATTCCAAGTTGAAAACTGATGACATCAGGAAAGTCATTGATGAAAATTAGGAACACTATTGGTCCAAGGATACAGTTGTGAGGGACACCCACATTAATGCAAAAAGAACTTGAATGTGGTTGTTAAAGACAACTTTCATAATAAACCGAGATGAAAATGTCTGGAAAGTGCCTTGATTGCTAGTTCAGCCACAATGAATTTGCATCAATATATCACCATTCTTGGTAGATTTTATATTGTCACAGTGTAGGATAGTCAGGGACAAAGGTGATGGAGAGAAAAAGAATACAGATGAATTTGGCTAGATTGAGAAAAAAAAAAATTCTCTCAAAAATAGTCTTTCAAAACTTTTGAAACTACCAATGTTTCTCATTTTGTGCACATGTGTAGACATGGCAACATCAGCAATGCCCAGTCCGATGAAATCTTAATGGATGAAACACGTCACAAAAAAACTGGTTTGTCATATTTTTCTAAATAATAAACTATTTTTCTGATATGAGGTATTATAACTATTTACACTATTGTTCAGATTGTTGTTCTCATCTTCACGATGTTTCAGCCATTGTACACTCCTGCCTTCTTCAGGTGAGTGGAATTTTGAACCAAACCCTTTATTTTGTCCAGCAGGTACTATGCCCCTTCCAGATATCACAATTTCAGTTATTTCCTTTTACTCAACTTTACAAGACTTTGTTCACCTCTTCTGTGGCCAGGTATTGCACTCACAATTCTTTGGGTCAAGCACTGAATTACTTTAACCAACATTTTTATCCACTGAGCCATGTGTCCTTGACGACATAAAAAAAATCTGACAGTGAATTTAATGTTAATTTTTTATGTGTGGATAGATACACATATGTAAAAAAAAATATCTGAGTAAGAAAATAAAATGTTTTGTAGAGATCATGCAAAAATTACAAGAAATGTAATTGGTTAATTAATATAGGAATGTTCATGGATACCTTGAGAAAGCATGCAGAAATGTATTGATCAGTGTTAAAATGATGACAAACAATTTTTTTTAACTTGGGAGATATCACCAATTTTTTTTAGGTTGGTCCAAACTAAACCACAGATTGGAATTTTGACAATGATCCTGTCCAAGTCACTGATCAGATTTTAAAAACAGAATTAATAAAGATACTTTCTTGAGATATAGTTGATTAATCTCCAAGTACAACTGAAGATTATCTGTATATTTGTATATCATAGATTGAAAATGAGAGAAGAGATACTAATTCAAAAACTTTACTAAATTGCAACCAAAACATACGTATAGAAAAGAAATAAAAAATAAAAAAAATAACGAGCCAAGTTTGGAATTTGATTATACCTGAATAAATTATAGATTTCTCTTTCATACAATATTTTAAAGTTATATTTTCCTAAATATTGGGAATATCTATTTTATTTTGAATCAATAAACATACATTTTTTTGCACCTGACTACCTGTTTAAATAGAGTATAAACTTTTTGCACAAAACAACAAATGACAACATTATGGTGAACTGTCTAAGAAGCAGACACAAGAATGAAATGTAAGTTAACCAGTGTGAATCTGATTTGGGGGCAAGGGAATTAGCTGAGTCTACTGTTATATTTAGCACAAGTCAACTGGATCAATAAATTCAATATATTCTTGATCTGTATAACGACGAAGTCATCAAAAGATGAAGAATATTGAGATTAGGAGATTCTTAGCTCGTCTGGAAATTCTGTGGGAATGACAAAGACTAAAATCATTTCAGGGTGTTTAACTGACCAAAAGATCTGATTCAGACACAAAATCCACTAATGAAATATAATTATGAGCAAAATCTTTTTAAGTACAACTTTACATTGGTATTTGTACTATATGAAAACTATGAAGATCATAGTTCTCAAAGGGAACCATTTTCTATATCTGTGAAGCAAAATATCAAAAGTCTTCAGCAATATGACTACCACTAGTATTTGTTATTAAATGCAAACTATGGAGATGATTGCTATAATTTAGTTCTCAAAATGAATCCTTTAAATACAAAACACTTTAAATACTTTGGTGTATGGATCAAATACAGCAATTTTAGTATCAGAGAAAGAATGGAATTGAACATAGCACAACTGTCCTGGAGGTATTTCATCCAGCACCACATATTGTAACAAAACCAAAACATTAACCTGAAAACAAGATTAATGTTCTTCAATAGCCTAGTCAGATCAAGACTCATCTGTATGCGATGCATGGCACCAAACCCATTTAGAAATATCTAGACAGTCTGCTGTATACAACTACTTTCTCAGATCAATGTTTAAAAATGGCTCTGAGTGAATGAAGCATGTGAGTCTTGGCAAGGACCATCCTTCTTCAAACCTTGTGGATGGAGGATACAAAATGACAGAAACCACATTACTTGAGGACTTTCAACAACTAAAATGAATATCACATGTAATGCAAAAAGAAAATAATGACATAATCAAGATGTTGACATTCCACACTACTTCAAACAAAGGGTTAGGAAGGAAAACCTCCATCAATATTGGAAAGAGCATTAACAATTACAGGACTTGAGAAACATATTTCTCAGAAAATTCTTCTCAAGAGAAAGATTTTATAAATATCAACTTTAAGCAGTTCTGGCTGCTTGGTTAGTGACTGCTGAATGTTTCCTTAATAGTAAACCAATAATAACAGCATTACCATTTCTATATCTTGGAAATTTTATTGTTATAGATTATTTATAAAAACACAAATATTTAAGTAACTGCTCTATTTATAATAAACATTAACAACATTTACCAACCTGAATGTGAGAGAAATTTCATAGAAAATATGCGTCCTCGGATAGTAATTGAACCAGTATCCTATATGGAACTGTCATATAGCTTGATGTGCTATACCAGTTTAGCTACAAAGGAAGTGTCTAATAAGCAAGGTCAAATTACTGCTTTTAAACTACAAATTTCCCATGATTTTCCTCAAATATTCGTATCTACTCAAAGCAAGTTTTCTATGAAATTTCTTGGACATTCAGGCCAGTAAATGCTGTTAATATTGTTTATTATAAAGAGAGCATTTACTTAAATATTTGTGTCTATATAAATAATATATAACAATAAAATATATTAAAGTAATTGTCGGACTTAGTCCATTTTATAATATATATCTCTGAAACAAAATATCAAAATCTTCAGCAGTATGACTAACACTAGTATTTATTGTTATATACAAACTATGAAGTTGACTGCTATTTACTTCTCAAAAGTAACCCTTTTTTGTATATGTGAAGCAAAATATCAAATCTTCATCAGAATTAACTCACTCGAGTCACTTATAGAGCCCCAGCCTCAACATGCTAGTTGTTGCTGCTGTAGTTCTCCATAGCAATTAATTTTTTCTTTTTTTATGTGATAAATTTGCTAGCTCCATGTCCAAAACAGTCTTCAAGACTGTTTTGGACATGTCAGTCCTTCTCCTAGACTGATTACCAATCAAGGCTGAAAAGCCTAGTCTCAGCAGAATGAAACCTATAGATATATATATATAGTTATCAACAACATGAAACTGTATCTTGTTTCAGTTTATGTCAGTCCTTGTCGATAGATGACTTACAACTGATAATAAGTTTTTTCAGACTGGTGAATCTGTAATTGCAACAGAGAGAGCTTTCTGTGCTCTTTTCATGTTACATTAGAATGATGCTGTTCCAAATAGAAAATTAAGATTGCTATGGGTTGAAAATTTCAGAATCACAGGCTCACCTGGAAGACCTTGAAGCGTTCAAATTTCCAGGTGATGGAAAACTTTAGAAATTGTCTACAACAGTATATGGTTAATAGAGCCCACTATTTGGTAGATGTCATGTTTAAAACAAAATGAACAAAGGCTGTAGCCCAATCTTTAAATAACAGTGAAATAATTTTTTTTAATAGCAGTTACCTTAATCTTTTTGTTAATGTTTAAAATGTGGGCAGTATTTCTGTCACACCCTCTATAACTTATGAATATGTGCTTATTTTGATAGTATCTACACATATTTGACACATACTTTAAAAAAAAAAAAAAGTTACTCCACATGACGTAATGTTGAGGTCTCCTGTTGGCTAATTTTAAGCTCTGTTATAAGCTATAATTTTACTTGAGGTTGGCTTCTATCAAACTGAATTCCATTATATTATTATTACACATTATTATTACACATTATTATTTCACTTTAGTATATAATGCTGGCCACTGACAAGTTTATTTTCTGATAACCTATCATAGATTAAAGGCTGGTCATTTCTTCTTTTCACTGACAAGGTATCCTTGCTGTTCTGAGCAGGCAATCATTTTGTAAATGCCCTATTTACAAATCAAAATCCAATATCTGTAAAGGTCCCCCCCCGCCAACAATCCAAGGTTCCAATGATCACTGATACTGTAATTACTTTCCTTGCTAGTACATTCTAGAATTTTAAATTCTAAATCAATGTAGTTATTGATTTTTTTTTACTTTTTTTTTGCTTTCAGTTCTCATGTTATTATTGGTACTGCAAAGAGGGATTATTTTAACAAGAGTATAAATGGGTTTACATGACTTTACATGGCAAAGTTATATAAATACATTAATTCCATTGAAGTATGTTCAGTTTACAAATCAAAGTACATATTTTAAATACCAATCTTAAATCTAATCAGTTAGACATATGCATACACAGATTCTAAAGAATATAATTCAAATTATGTGTGCATATGCATACAGATGTACACACACACATGCATATATGAGAAAGAATGAAAAAGAGAGAAAGAGAGAGAAAGAATGTGAGAGAATGTGTGAATGTGAAAGAATGTGAGAGAGAGAAAGAAAGAAAGTGAGAGAGAAAGAAAGTGAGAGAGAGTGAGCAAGCATACAAAAGGAGTTCACTAAAGGCATGAAGCTGCCAATATCCATGCAGTGTTGATTCTCATATCTTTATACACAATCTCAATACTGAGCATTCTTCCTCCATAAATATAACTTTTAAACAAAATATGCAACCATGATTGCTTCCAATGATGTAGACTAGTTTTTCATTTTGGATAAATGCTATCTTTCTTTGAAATGGTAATGGTCCTCATGCAAGGCTTTTCTGCACTTTAAGCTTGTTAAAAAGTATAATCACTGGAGCACCTGCCATTTGAGTGCAATAGTTGCCCATGGCAAAAAAGGGCTCCAAACTTGTGAAAATTAATAATGTAGCAGAAAGTGTGATTTTATAGCTTGTCGTGAAGGCCACATTTGTACTGTGAACTGATGAAACTGAAATAGTACAATATCAAACAATGCCCATACACTGAAAGAAAATAGCAGCCTTTATTATACATTCACATACAGGCATTAACAAATATATTTGTGTGTATTCATACACATATATACATGCAAGTTATGTACATATGTATGCAGGTTTGTATGGTTGAAAAACATACACATTCAAATGCAACTTGAAAATATACCACATGTAATAGTAGCTAACACAAAAATGGATGTTAAAGTAAACATCCATTAAAATGCTATGATAAAAATCTATTTTGTTACACACACAACACAGACTTCTGTATACAAAGGGAAGTGACAAGAGTGCAATTTCACTTTAACTACTCAAGTAATTTAAGTGTGAATCTGTTACAATATTTAGTATTACATTAAACAGTTGTATATAGGAGAGGTTGCTTTCAGCAAAAACATACAAGAGATCAAAATATATGGAAACAAATAAAGTCTTATGAACTAACCAATAGTTAGGGGAGAAGAGGTGTATTCGTATCTTTGCCAAGAGTATTTACATGTAAGTGAACATAACCAACCCAACTGAAATTGGAACTATGCTCTCTGATTAACAATTTCAAGCCAATAACCATTACATCCTCCTCACATCCAAACTTACAGCACTTCATATTCCCAAGTAATCACCCATCTAGGTACTGACCAGGCCCGATGTTACTTAACTTTGGTGATCATATGAGAACATGTGTTTCAATGTGATGTGGCCATAAGTCCCACAGTGTAAAAGTCACAGTTTATGGGTATATGCAGAGAAGATAACGGTTAACTTTACTCTTGAACAGGTTAATATTGTTGTGATCAGGGAGGCATCATCTTGGGAGTCAGTTTCGAAAAGTAGTAGTTATTCTTGGGAAGAACCTGTTATAGTGGAATTTACATCTCACCAACGGAATATGAAGGGAATTAATGTGGTTCAACACAATTTATGCAGCATAGCAGGATTTAACTTTGAAGGTTAGAACTGGTATATACAGCAAAGAAAATAAATCAATAGAAAAAGGTAATTAATTTTTTAAAGTAGAGATAATGGTTCTGTCTTATGTCCATAGTTTGTTTGTTTGTTTGTTTGGGTTTTATGGCATATCAACCACTGTGGGTTATTTAATGCCAAATCCAGTTTATATGAATTTTAAATGCCTATTTTGTATGGAATAAAAAATGTATAGCTGGCAACGTTATTCTTTACAAAAAATGTATAGCTGGCAACATTATTTTTCCGAAAACATTATCTGAGGCCTTGCTGTTGGATGTAGTTTATCGCCGTACCCAGGACGCAGATGTAGTTTACCGTCATACCCAGGACGTAAGTTAGACTTGGAAAAACTAGGAGTTCACTATTTGCCCATAGCTGGGACCCTAACAGGTGCTACCACCCCAGGTCAAGGTGATTCCACGCTCCTCAAAACCTCCTGATCAGAGGCCTTGCTGTTGGATGCAGTTTAACGTCATACCCAGGACGTTATGTCCATAGTGTGAGTGAGTAACATGTCTGAGCAGAAAGTGAAACTGATAAGCAGGGTTCAAATTCCAAGCTAGTCTGTTGTGCACTATTTTGCATTAGCAAATTTAAGGAAAGATATGAATCCATCTATTCTACTCAAACCTATAAGTTAACTTTAGCAAGGTAGACTGGGCTGTTTAGCCTTGCATGACAACCAGTCCAAGAGGTGAAAAACCCTGAATTCAAACTAAGAAGGCAACAGGAAACCTTTCTGAAGAAGGCAGTTAGGATAGTAATATATTCTTGAATATGTAGACTATTTGTTAAAATGACCCTTGAAAACAAGTTTTTAATCATTTCACCCCAAGCAAAACGATGCAAGGGGTTAGTGAGAGTGAAAAAGAATGAGAATACTTTAGTGAGGAGAAAGGATAATAAGAGAACAGGATAAAGGAAGACAGAACATGATTGGTGTTGCATTTAGACTTTTGGAGATTGTAGACAGAAAGAAAGCAAGAAATCAGAAGTGTAAGAAAAGGAACTATTAGATGAGAACATATGGTTGCATCTAGCAATTTCAACAGTGAAATAATGAGACCTACTTTCCAATCTGGTAATATGCTTAAATTCATGCAGTTGAATCACCAAGGAACACTAATCAAACAGTTGCCATGAAAATATCTACAAAAATAGATAGAGGTAAGCCATGTCATGGCGGTGAGAAAGTGACTGAAGTCGAGATGCCAGGTCAGGACTGATTTTATTACAAACACTGCTTTGGATTTTGTCAAGAATCTCTAGATATATAATAGGAGCACTGGACCAGATATGGCAGTAATATTCAGTACATGGACAAATGGTAAATTTATAAATGTGCAAGATGGATTCTAGCAAGAAATATTGTCTCTTATGACAGTTAACCAACTTTCCTAGCAACAGGTCTAGAAATTGATTCAATATACTCTTTCTACTTCACATCAGTGGAAAACATTAGCCAAGGAAGGCACAATGAGTCATTCTCCTGGTGGTTAGCAACAGCCATACTGATGGAAGGCAAAAAAAAGTTCTCTAAGATGATTAAAAGAGAGCAGTTTTGTTTTGGAGGTATTCAAATTAACAAGCCATTTCTATAATAGGAACACTAGACCAGATATGGCAGTAATTTTCAATGCATGGACAAATGGTAAATTTATATATGTGCAAGATGGATTCTGACAAGAAGAAATTGTCTGATGCAACACGGTGAACTCATTTTCCTAACAGTAGACCTAGCAACTGATTCAATATAATGACTCGACCATATTAGTTAAAAAAACATGAGCCTAAGAAGACACAAAGTGTTACTCAACTGAGGGTTAACATCAGCCATGCTGATGGCTGGCAGAAAATGTTTTTTATAGTGATTAAATGAAAGCAGTAGATTTTCAAATTTACACACTATTCCTTGCCCTAGTTAACCACTGATTGGAGGTCCTCTGAAAGGGCAGCTACCAGCTTTACTTTGTTGGACATACCAGACTTGCTATTAAGACAAAAATAGTTATGTCATCAACAAATACCTAGTTGGGAACTGATGGCATTAGACTGTTTCTTAAAATGACTCTTGAAAATATATGAAAAGTTTTCAGCCCAACCCACTTCCTTCCCAAAAATAAGTATTTGATTGACTAAACATCATAATTTTGACAGGGGAGGGGTGAGGGTTAAAGAAATGAGAGAGAGTGCACTGAGAGTGTTGAACTTCTGGATGAGTCTGTGGTATAGAAAATATGTTTCATTGTTCTGGATCATTCTCTTTGGTTAGGCTGAGAATTTTTCAGTAGTTCCACTCTACACTTCACAGCATATTTTATGCACTCATAACTACATCATTTTTATCAACTTATTTATGAATATAAATATATAGACATATATATCTGTACATGTACTCTCACAAATCTTCTCTATGATGCTGAAACTTGGACCCTGTACTGCAAACACATAAGTCAACTTGATGCCTTTCACATGTGCTGTCTTCATGTCATATGTGATATAAAATGGGATGACAGGATCAAGATTAATGCAATACTGAAGAAATGTAACAACATCACAGGCATTGAAACCATTCTAGCAAAGATACAACTTGCGTAGGCTACATGACCATGTTGTGGGAATAAATGAAAGACAACTTGAAATGTCTCAACTTTCATCTGAAAACCTTGAAAGCCCAAGAATCAAACTAAAAAGAGTGGCATAAAACATGTTTCATTAAGTTAAAGAGTTTTGAAGACAATAGACTGAAACACCGTGATCAGCTTCATCAAGCTTTGAAGCAGAGATGTCATTAAAATCCTGCTTCAACAAATTTCATCTGTCATTGTGGCTTTGTCGCCCACAGCAAGGCTGGGTTTAGTATCACACTTAAGAAAGCACAAATGAAATATGTCTTTCCCTTGTCTGATTTTCTCCACAATAACCCCTGCTAAGATGCATAAGTGTAAATGCACCAGGCAATGCTAACCCTCATTTATCATTCACGATAGGAGAGTCCATTATATATATATATTTTCTGTTTATATGTTATTTTTATAGATACAAATAGTTAAGTATTAATAAATGCTCTGTTTATAATAAACAGTATTAACTACATTTATCGGACCGAATGTCAGAAATGTTTGAAAATGTGTCCTCCGACGGAAATCAAACCTGTATCCTGCCATGCTATACCATTTAGCTACATAGGAAGCAACTGGTTAGAAAAGTCAAATTACTGTTTTTGAACAAAAAATTTCAAAGGACACATATTTCCTATAAAATTTCTTGGACATACAGGCTGGTAAATATAGTTAATACTATTTATTATAAACAGAGCACTTATTTAAATATTTGTCTATAAAAATAGCATACAAACAAAAAATACATTAAAATAATTGTCAGACTTAGTCAATTTCATAATATATATATATATATATATATATATATATATGAGTGACTTTTAAAAATGCTGTTAATATTCATTCTGTATCTTTTCTTGATAATTCTTAGTCCATGTCAAAATTTATTGATATAGTTTTTCCCAGATTTTCTGTCTCAAACTAAAGGTAAATACTCATCTTATTTTCAGAATGGCTCAAAAGCAAAAGCATATAGCCTTTCTGAAATTAAAGGACATGGGCAGACCTAAAAACAAATCTCTTACTCTTATTCAGTAAGATGATGATTTACCTATAATTCAATACAGAAAAGCTGGGAAAAATATATTAAGAACATTCAACATGGACTAAGAAAAAATACAGTATATATATATATATATATATATATATATATATATATATATATATATATATATATGAAGAAATATAGTTTTAAGGTGTGCTATATTTATGGAAGCAAGTGCTCAATATCAGAGATAGAGCATATGCAATTATAAAAGTGAACATTGAACTCAACACTCTGAAGCAACAGACTGTTTCATGCTAGATGCAATCATCAGGCCACCTGACAATTGTGTCTAGCATAAAATGTTCATATATATATATATATATATATATATATATATATATATATATATATATATATATATATAAAATACTCCCACATTTTCTGCAATTATTCAATTTCAAATGAGCAAGATATTATTTACCAATGGAAAGAAGTGCAAAAATGATAATGAGATAAATTTATAGCAAATACACTGTTTGCAGCTGTTTTTTTTCTTTTGCCACCTTTGAAATTGTTGGTGCCATTTAAAAGACCTTCCTAATTAATTAATTAATGATTACTATCAACAGCAATATCTGCTATCAGCTATAAACACTTCAGACTGATGGAAGCTTTGTCCTTAATCAATACTTCACAAAGTAGACCTTTTTATGGAAATGTTAATGAAGTGGTCTGTGCTTTATTGAAATTTGCAGAAGCCATCAAAGCAGATACTTGGATATATATTTCCACTTCAGATATTTTATATATTACATATGCAAATAAATAGATTTGAGAAAAGAATGTTTTGTAGGGAGGAAACCAAAAATAACTGAAGCCTGGTATCTGAGGACCCATACTACAGATAGCACCTCCACATTGTACAAAAGAGTAAATACAGGTCCTGGTATTTTCAATACTGTGTGAGACAGATATTTTCAAGGTAACACATCATGTAACCTTCAGTTTTTGTGTATACATGTTTCCCCCACATGAGAAAGATAGTATGTTGTATTTGTCCTTAAGGATAACTAATTTCATTAAAAATCTGAGCATATTTCCATTTCTTCATAATAATGAAATAGAATTTATTTAAAAATCTTAGTCTAAAAATATTTAAGATCTAACATCATAGAATTGCAGAAAGCCACTCTTGATAAAAAGAAAAATAATGAGAAGTGGCCAGATTTTAATTGAGTGGAAAAGAGAGAAAAGACAAAGAGAAAATGAGAAAAGAGAGGAATAAAAGAGGAGAAAAGCAGGAAAAAGAGGAAGAAAAAAACATGGCATGTCACATATATGTACAATGTGATTGTGTTTCTATGGGCCTATCTTTTAGTAACTTTTATATTGCTAACCTTGAAAATAGTATTTTTAGTAATTTTCAAAAAGCCCTCGATCTTCTAAGATATATTGATGATATCCTCATCTTAGTAAAAAAAACAAAAACAAAAAAAAACACTGATGAAATACATGAATTACAACAAGAATTAAAAAAAAAACAATGTCTTTAAATTCACATGACTTTAACAATAATAACAAAATTCCTTTTCTTGTTATATTGATAGATACCAATAATAATACATTTACTACCTCCCCATATAAAAAAAAAACTTCTACCCTAAATTCATGGACTCTTAATTATAAGATTGAATATCCTAAGACAAAATAGTAATTATACAAAATTTAATAAAGTGTACTAAAGTTAACTCATCCACAAAAAAGATTTTTTTCACTGAACTAAAAAACAAACTCTTATTAATGACTTTCTTAAGTACATGATTGATGAACAAATTAGGTGATTCATTACAAATTTTAATATCAAATAGAACATAATACTTCCTCAAATAACCCTAAACATATCAACCTTTTATATCAATCAGATTCATTCTAAATATAAACAAGATGAAAAAATCCTAAAGAAAACTCATAAATACTAATATATCCCCCACAGATTCAAAAAAAAAAAAAAAAAAAAAAAAAAAAATTATATACTATACTAAATTTAATAGAGCTAACTTAATCATCTATAATAACTCCTCTCCACTAATTAATGTATTACATAAAACCAACATTATATATCAATTTAATTGTCCTTTTGGGAGATTGCCTCTCTGACAAAAAAACTACTGTATATGTTGGTTAAATTTAATGTCTATCTGTTTTGTAATTGGTGTCACTGCAGAAAGTTAAACGACTTAGGGAACTTGAGGGTTTACCCACAAGGTTACTTCAAAGCCACCAAGTACAGAATTAGGACTCAAAAGTACTAAACCCAATTGAACTTAGGATGTATATACACAAGACAAACAGATAACAGTAAATTATAGAAACACCCAATCTATAAGAGTAAAAGGAGAATCCCTCACAAGAAGATCAAACTTTAAAAAAAAAAAAAAAATACAAAATTACATACACTTGATTTAGCAGACATTACTCAGCATCCAGAACTGAAAAAAAACAATTTATTTTTTATTTGTTTTTTTTTTTCTTACTTATGAAAAATTTGCTTTCATATTCTTATCAGATGTTACTAACATCAATATTTTATGATGCGTCAGTCATCTGAAGGGACCATACTATAATGGATAGTGTTCAGATTGAGGACAACCGTCCTGGGTATGATGATAAACTATATCCATGTCCTGGGTAAGATGATAAACTACTTCCAGCAGCAAGGCCTCTGATCAGGAGGTTTTGAGGAGCATTGAACAACCTCTTAATTGATGTTCCCAGGTCCACTCTGACCTGGGGTGGTAGCACCTGTTAAGGTCTCAGCTATGGGCAAATAGTTAACCCCCAAACTGGGATCAAAACGCTATGAAAGTGTAAAAATAGTTTTTAATACCAGAAATACTTTGTAAAAAAAAAATTATTATCAGCAATACATTTTTTGGAAAAAAAAAAAAATACCAGTGAAGGAAAAATATTACCAGAAATAGATTTTTGGGAAAAAAATATTACTAACAATGAATATTTTGTTGGCATTAAATAACCCATTGAGGTTGATATGCCATAAAAGAAACTAAACCAAATCAATCAGATTGAGGAACTGGAGTGCTGAGTTCAAATTCCAGTCAAGTTCATTACATTCACTTATGTGCAAATACCCTTAGAAAAGGTATGAACACATTTCTTCTCTCTACACCAAATATGAGTAAATAGCAGGGCATACTGGGTTCTATAGCCTTGGGTGGCAACTTGTCGAGAAGGAGGACAATTCTAAATTCAAAAACCTCCAACTATCAGTTAAATAGCCTCATCAATCAGCAATTAGCCAAGTGTGGTGAGTACAGCTACACCTCTGAAGACATGATCAATCAGCAAGTGGTTCCTCCAAAAGGAGTGAGTAGGGCCTGGATTTGGATTGTCAATCTAATGACAAGTTTTCCATTCAGAAATACATTTTACTTTTTTTGTCAAAACACCAATAAAAATGAAATCAATTATACAAAAAAATATTTCAATATTCAATGAAACTGATGAATCTGACTGACAACTTTCAGGAGATTTAGATTAATTTGTTTTTAGATATATACAGGGGACTGCAAAAGTAGGTATATAGTATGTTGATATGTGTGCATAATCAATAGAAAGTGTTTTACATATACTTATTTTTCATTACTGTATGCCTACTTTTGCATACCCCTGTAAACATTTTTTTTAATCATTTACCCCAAGCAAGCCAATAATGCCACTAAGACACAAGGGGTTACAGGGTGTGAAAAAGAATGAGAAAACCACAGTGAGGAGACATGAGGAAAGGACAATAAAAGAAACATACAATATGAAAATTGATACTGTACTTAAATTTTTGAAGATTGTATTTGGCAGGGAAAAAAGAAATCAAAAGTGAGTTCCCTCGGTGAGAATTGTGATAAAGGAAACTTAAAACAGAAGTTGTGGTTGCATCTACTGAGTTCAACAATAAACCAGTGAGATATATTTGCTAATCTAATTGCAGGCATAAATTTGTGTATAGGAGGCACTTAAGAAAAAAAAAAAAGCACATCATGATAATATTTGTAGAAAAAAAATAGATGGAAGCCATGTTATGTCAGTGAGAAAGTAACTGATATCAAGATCAATTACATTACAGATCATCTTTGAATTTTGTCAAAAATCTAAGAGATATACTGCAGGAGCAGCAGACCAGTATTCAATGCACTGACGAATGGTAGATTCATAAATGTTCAAGATGGATTCTGATGAGAAATATTTTATAACATGACACAGTGAATCAACTTTCCTAGCAGCAGATATTGCAATTAATTTCAAAATCTACATAATAAAATGTGAATGTCACTGTGTCACACTTTTTCAATTTTACTCCTAGAAGCCATAGCCCAACATATACCATTTTGGAATCCGGCCAAATCAATAAGCAAGTTAAAAACATTCTATGCTGGATCTGAACCAGCAAACCTGAAATTTTGGATTCCAAAGTTTTCATTTTGGCAATTTTTTTATATGATTTTTGCAAGAATTCTTTTTGTCCAATAACAATTTTTATGACTTGGAAATAAATTTGAGAATACTGAAAGTTAATCGTGAAATCCAGTGAAAGTCACCCATGAAATAAAAATGATTGTTTAAATGGAAAGTAAGGACCTACTTACATCAAATTGTCTTTAAATTAAGTGGCAGCAGAAGAATTATCATTGAGCTTTTAAAAGGTAATCTTAATGCAATACTTAAATGCTGCAATGAATTTTGAATTCTTCTGTAGTTTATTCTTGTCCATCGCATCTACTCCTTCCAACCTATTGTGATGAACATCCAATCAAAAGCCCTCTGCATGAGTCAGAAACATGCTACCTGATAGGGCAACTTTTAAGCTAGTACAATTATATGACTTTTATTCTGGTCAGGGATGTAATGATGACATATATGTCAGAAAGTAATTCCAGGAAATCGTATACTTACCAAATAGAGAATTGTATACTTGTTATGCTTATTTCAAAGCAGCATACAGCTACATGAATAGAAACTTCCTTTTCAATCCATCAAAAACACTCTTCCAAATTCTCCTGAACAAAAAAATTGATAAGAAAAAGTATGCTAAAAAGAGTAGTTAAAAGCCTGAGATAAAACTAACCCAAGAAAACTCTAAAACTTGAATATTTACCTTAAAGCTACTTCGCAAAATTGGCCAACCACTGAATATATAGAGGAATTATATTGATTCACTAAGTCATGTGTCTGGTGAAAACCCAAACACTAAATTATTTCAAGTCTTTTCAGGATTACAACAAGGAGAAAATGAGAGCTCCAATCCATAAATCTCTTCCTTTTCATTCATACAAGCACAGATGGGAAGAGATGGGCACTGATCATTTGAGTATCCAATACTACATCTCAAAGGTATAGAAGTTTAAATACCTGGGAAGAGTTTTGATAGGGGACAGTAAGTGTGTCACTGAGATGCTTAGATGCATTGGGATAGTCAAGGATGCATTCCAAAAGCTGGGCACAGTATTGCAAAACAGGAGGATTTCTTTGGTAACAACAAAGAGTACTGAGCTGTTATGTGACATCTGTCCTCCTTTATGGCAGCAAATGTTGGACAGTCTCCTCAAAGATGAAGAAAAGACTCAAAGCGACAGAGATGTGGTTCTACTGAAGGATGCTGAGGATATCATGGACCAAGTATATGAGGTCATAAAGAGGATGCAAACAAGAGGAGACATATTTATCAGGAAGAGGCAGCTAAAGTTTCTGGGACATGTAAGGAGGAAAGACTCTTTGGGTCCTGTCACTGGATCTAACTAACACTTTTATCCACTGTGCGAGTTCAATACCCAGTTAAGGCAGTGGAGAACTTTCAGAGAGAATTAACAAGGAGATAACTGATAACTGACATCCATTAAAAATGGCACATGGAACTAGAACAGTCTACCCCAGTGAGCAAAATAAAGGGTCCAGTTTGACATTCGAACCACCTGAAGAAGGCCAGAGTGTACAACAGCCAAAATGTTGTAATAAATATGGTGACAAAAATTAGGACAATAGTCTGAATAATGTAAATAATGTATATATGATCCATTGCTAAAGATGGAAAAATGGTTGGTTACCTGTGGCAAAGAGCATTGGTCACCCTTGAAATATTAATAATTATAGTAATCTAGAAATTTTGTTTATAGATGAGAAAAATAATCTGAGGCAAAGTTTGTTTCCAGAGAATCTGTGCTTCATCAGAATTATTAATATAAAATGTCAAAACAATAGTGTTTATATGAACTATAGAATACCAATTGAAAAGAAGAGACTGTTCATTTAATTGTGAAGGGGGAGAGGTCAGTAATCAGGTTATATTCTAAGTTACCAACACACTGGAGTTTTTTGCTACCACCCTGTTTATTTATGCTCGTGCTTGTGCAAAAACAAACAGTCAATCGGTGTCAGAATCAGTCGAGTTAGTCGAAGCTGACCAGAGAGAGAGGCAGTGAGAGTAAAGGTGTCTGCTTGCTTCTGTAATAAGGGAGGAAGTGAATTCCTCAAGTTATCTACAATATTGTGGGGTTAGGATAGGTGTTACATACCTGTACCACATCAGCAAGTACCTCACTCCTCCATCTACTTTTAGAAGAGGCAGATCAGTCCAAAATCAGTCCATATGGTCAGGACCTGTCCAATCTTCATTTTCCACTCTCAAATGTCTCCATGTCCTTGTAGGAGATTAATTATTTTCCACCCCAAGACCCCTTTCTTCCAGATGAGATGGTTGCAAGCCTTTCACTGCTCTATCTATTTCTATGGAATGTGTTCAAATGAATTACACTCCTCAGTTCTGCCAGTCCTTACCTTCATGGTTAAGATCTGTCATGCCACACAAATTTGTAGTGAACTACCCTCATTCCCTTTGTATTCTCTTGGTGAGATGTAAGTTCCATTCAGGTAGTTTCTTTCCTTGTGGAACCACCTCCCAAGTGCTTGCTTCCCTGATCACTACAATCTTAACCAGTTCAAATCTAGATTTAACCATTATCTTCCACACATATGCACATAAGCTGTGCCTCTTACTATAACTCTCTACTTCAAGTGGGTCTTGGGCCTTGTACAAGGTAAATATTATTGTAAAATGTCAAAAAAAAAAAAAATGCCTCTTCAGCATGTTGGTGATCATGGCTCTCCACACTTTTCTGTCCTTTGCAGACTTTAATAAATGTTGTCTTTTTGATATCTTTCCTAAACCTTCTGTCAATCATTTTCTCAAGTTTGTTAGGTAGATTATCTATTGTTTTCCTCAGTCCATCTTGTGATATTTTAGTAGCATATGGTAGTAATGATTGAGAAAGTTCTGCTTAGATGTGGTTGATACACATACTGGTTTCTGTGAGTGGTGTTTGACAGCTGATACTAATATCTCAAGGAAGAGATAGGCAATAACAAACAAATACATGCAAAACAGAATCGTAATCTATTTATTTCATACTCTATACATAGACCAAAGATGTAATTAATTTTGATCAGCTTTTGATAGGTGGATGAAAACATTAATCTATTCCAATAATATGCATACTGCACAACATGAAGGAGATAATCATCATTTTATTGTACAACTCAGATCTACACTCCGGGACAATTAATACCAGCTGCTGACTAATTAACCAGCTAAAAATTGGTGGGTGGGGGTCTGAGAGACCTCCTTTTATTGCGGGTGTACATAGTAACTTTCAATGCTGTTTCTTAGTTGGTTGATTTTTGTCATAATCCACTTTTCAGGATCTTTTCTTTTCTGAGGTGGTTCAAGTTTGTGGAATGTCTTTTGACAAATTTTACTTGGTTATTTCTTTGCTACTCCACAACAGAGTTATTTACAGGTTAAGTTGCAGAAAGAAGAAAATGGGTGAGGGATGTATAGGAATCACTATCTTTGAATATTTGTTTTTTTATTTTTTCTATTTAAATGTTTACATTATTTTGTTGTGTTCACTATTGTAGCACATTTATATTATACTTTCAGTAGCCTCAATTTTGTCAGTAATGCTTCTATTAATTCCTGATCACTAAAAAATTAATATTCAAGACACAGCATATAAATGTGCTCAAAATTGCTTCAAATCTTTATTACCTTGTGTGTGTGCATGTGTGTGTGTGTGTGTGTATATATATATATATATAAAGTTATGAATTAAATTTCTAGCATGCAGTGAGTGATCCATACTGTTCATTTTATACTTTCATGCAACTGTTGGCAGCTGTAGTGTGAAAATGCAAACTTTTATTCCCTTAGGTAAGAAATGAAAAAAATATGGCCAGTACATGCATTTCATGCACATACCAACCACACTCACTTGGAGGGAGAAAAGCACCTATCCAGACAAGAGGAAAAAAAGAAAACTGTAAACACACAATTATACCAGTAAAAAAAAAAACAAAAAAAAAAACAAATAGTTCACTAGGGCACCAAAAAAAGTGCTTAATGCCACATGGAACAATGGGGCCATGGTAAGGGAGCCTAATGCTTTCAAGTAAAGAAAAAGTGTTCATGAGAACCAGACTATAAAGTTACTCAAGGTAGAGCTTTCTAATAATGAGTCTGCTTAGGATGCACATCATAAAGAAAAAGTGCTCCATGCCATATAAAATAGATTTTTACTAAATTATGAATTAAATTTCTGGTACACAGTCACGACCCACTACTGCCAGTTTCATGATTTCACACATTTATCTGGTGGTCAGTAGCTGTAGCGCAAAAGTAGGAATGTTTATTCCCTCAGGAATGGAAAAAAAATATGACTGGTACATGCATATCATGCACACATCAAACAAACTCACTTGGAGAGTCAAAGAACTCATCTGGCTAAGATCAAAATTATACCACAAAAAAACTAAAAAAAACTATTTGGCCATGTGGTATGCATCCACAGTAGACTGATTTTTAGAGCCACACACACACACATATATATATATATATATATATATATATATATATATATATATATATATATATATATAAATAAATAAAACATCAAACTTTATTTCTAGTAGATACCCATATTTTAATTAAATGCCTCATTTTATTTTTAAATAATGTGTAATACATTTGGTTTGGCATGCCTTAGATTGCTCAGCTACAGAAAGCCAATGGGCCAGCAAGGTTCTAAAATGTAAACAAAGCAATTCCTAAAGAATTAATGGATTTATTTTTAATCAAACATTTTTATAACTTCAAATTTTATTTTTAGTGGACACGTATTTGAAATAGATGCCTGTGTTTTTATTTTTAAACAATATATATGAGATCTATTGGTCTTAATAAAGAATATGTACCCTCTGGCAGGGTGCAAACCAGCATTCCACTTTGGAGGAGAAATCACCATTTGATTCTGCATTCCTGAGATCACTTGGTCACAGAGAGTTAACAGCCCACCCAAGTTCTTTTTGCAATTGCTGGGCTGTTCTCAAACAGATAATCTAGAGTGGAAACCCCCAAAACAGTTGGCAGTCAACACTGATAAACTTCCAGCCATTGCTACAGTCAAACCAACCCCAAATGTAATGGCTAATATTCCTTTGGATCTTGGTATGGGAACAAGGGGGTTCAGGTGGTCTGGGTAGTGCATGATCTCCATACATCATCACCTAGGCCTTCAGTCTTACCAAAAACTGAATTTTATGCAAACTGGCTACTAATATTGTTTTGCAAGATAAATGAACATATATTTAATTATATCACCCCAAGCAAGGCAGTAAAGCCACTAAGACACAAGAGGGTTACTGAATGTGAAAGAATAAAAAAAGAAAAACATTACTAAAGAGCAAGAACAATAGAAGAGTAATCAAGACAGTAGATAATGATTAATATTGCATTTCAATTTACGAAGATCAAAGTTGTCTGGAAAACATGGAGCCAAGTTTCCTTGTTGTGTCATCAAATTTAAATAAAGTAGCAAGAATTCTACCAAGTAAGTTTTATAAATGTCTGTCTATTCAACATTTTATTATATCTTTCCCATTTCTGAATGGCTTCTTGGATGTTGGGATTGAAGTGAATAAATTGTCCAATGATCAAATTTTTTTTTTTCCTCTATTATATTCAAGTACTTTCAACCTTCATCGTCAAAATTGGGGAACCGTCAGTATGGTAGGCAAAATTTTTTTTCAATAAATCCTGGCGTTTTTAGACTGATAGAATTGGAATCAGTTCAAAGAGACATGTTTAACGGTTAAAAGAAACAGAGCATGTATTAAACGTTTTTCATGAACACTTCAATTTAACAAACACACACACACACATATATATATATATATATATATATATATATATGTGTGTGTGTGTGTGTCTGTGTGTGTTATGAAATGGATTAAGTCTGACAATTATTTAATATATTTTCAGTTCATACATTATTTAATAGATACAATTTATTTAAGTAAATGCTCTGGTTTTTAAATAAATAGTATTAATTACATTTACCGATCTGAATGTTCAAGAAATTTTGTAGAAAATAGGTGTTCTCCATAGCGGACAAAGAGTCAATTCCTGTTGAAAAGGTACATTTTCTCTGAAATAAAATACATCACCTATTTGTAACACAAATTCTTGATTATCATCTCAAATACATAATTATCTATCAAAGTATATGGCAAGAATCCAGGAATTGTCATTTGCAAAGCTAAATTCTTGTCACAAAGAATGAATTTCTAACAGAAGCAGTAACAACTATAGACTTGACAAATCAGACAAAATATCTTCCCTTGATGACACAAGAAAAAGAAAAAAAAAGGAATTTTCTATTCGCATGATGACTTTGCAACAAATCAAGATTAAATCCTATCCATTAATTGTGGAGTTTGTGTGTGTGTGTGTATATATATATATATATATATATATATATATATATATAATAAATTAATTGATTTACAATATGGTTTTTCCGCTACACAGTTCTTATATATATATATATATATATACACACACACACACACACAAACTTTGTCATCCACAGACAAACTGTTTCACTGCATCACAGCTCATCAGTGTGTCTAGACATTCGATTGCCTTAAGCCAGGATTGAAACGCAACTGATTTGGCATCAGTCGGAGATTTGTCCCCTAAGCTATCAGCTTTCAGCAGAACGGAAGTTTATATATAAATTTTGTATTTGGGCAACAATCCCTCTTTTATACAAGTTTCATTGAAAATGACTGACAAAGCACTGCAATTACTTCCCTTAAGTCACCAAATAGGAAAGTAATTATAGTGCTTTGTCTGTAATCATCAATGAAACCTGTATAAAAGTGGGACTGCAGCCCAAATACACAATTATTAAATCATGTAGATAGGACATTATACAGTAATAAATTCATTCCAAATTTTAGCTAAATCCGTGTTATGCTAGCTTCTGGTTCATTCACCAGACATTACACAAACTGACATACATACATCTATCAATGAATGAATTATATATTCCATATCTAGAATATAAAAGCCTTTCATATTTCATAGTTAATACAATTATGAATATATATATATATATATATATATATAAAACATGACAACGTGAGTGCTCAATGTAAAATAACTGTTGTGAAGTTGAAGTTAGCACTAATCAGCCGCTAAGCTCGTACTTCTGCCTCGTTATTCCCAGTGACCACTTATATGAGTGTTCACTTATGCTTATGCAAATTATGCATACTAATTTGCTAGTATCACTACATGTCCCTGAACCGTAAGGGTTTTATTCCTCTCGTAGATCTTGTACTCCTTCTCCTGCTATTTTCATCACTTTGCTTTATTTCTCTCTCTCCCGTATTTCTTTCCCTGGGAGACCTGGATCTGTCCCGGGCTAGGCTGCAGTCATATGTGTTTTCTTGCATAATCTGGTCTTCGTCCGAACTTTCCGACTCCTTCTGGCCCTCTTCATCCTGCATTGTTTCGTCTTCTGATGTTTCCTTCTGTAATGGTTTTTCTACCAACTCGTTATCAGATGGAATTGAAGACATTTCTTCATCGTTTTCCTCTTCCCCCTGGGTCCTTATTTGGTCTGCATGGGCTAACACACTATCGCCATTTTCTCTATGTTTGAGTAATTGAATTCAGTGTTCGTTAATCTTCTCGACAAATATATTATCGGATGTCCTTCTTGTGATAATATTCCCGATATTGAATGTTCACTTGCATCTATAGTGAGTGTTATGTCCTTTTTTGGATCAAAAATTTTCACTACAGGTTTCTTTGACATAATTTCTTTTAATCTTTCAAAAGCTTTTTGCTGTTCTTCTGACCACATAAATTCCACATTCTTTTTTCTTAAATTTGCAAACGGTTTCGTCAAGTCCGTGTATTTTGGTAAGTATTGCCTGTAAAAATTTACCAATCTCAAAAAAGACTCCAATTCTTTTTTATTTGTAGGTGTAGCTACTTTTAGTATTTTTTCTATCAAGGCTTGGTCTGGTGATATACCTTCTTTTGAAATGGAATAACCTAAAAAAGATATTTTGTCATAATTGCTTACACATTTTTTTTTCATTTATCGTCATTCCAGTATTTCTTAATCTATTCAAGACTAAGTCAGTTTTCTCTTTTAATTCCTTTTCATTAGTAGCTCCTATGCATGTCGTCTTGTTAACAAACCATATTTTGTACATTTTCTAAAACCTGTTCAATGGCCCTTTGAAATATGGCGCTTGTGGTTTTTATTCCATATGGCATTCTTTTCCATCTTAGTAACCCTATTGGCGTATTTATCGTGGTTACTTCTTTGAAGTTTTTGTCTATTGGTATTTGGTGGTATGCCGTTTTTAAATCTATTTTTGAAAAAACGGATATCCCTGCCAGTGCATGTAATGCAATTTCAACATTGGGTATGGGATATGAATCCGAGCATATCTTGTGATTTACTCCTATTTTGTAATCTCCACAAATACGTAAATCACCATCTGTTTTCCTCAAAACTACAATTGGCAATGCCCACTTGCTACCTCCAGACGGAACATGTTCAAGAAGATCTTGTTCTACTAGTTTACGTAGTTTTGTCACTACTAATGGCAATAAATGTACTGGTAATTTTCGTGCCTCATCATTTTTCTTTTTTAATTTACACACTGCTTGAGAGTAGTTCTTTTTTAAGCAATTATTACAAGTTTTCCCAAATGCTGGACACTTTTCCTTTTTCATTTCGTGTTCACGTCCTCAATACAAACACTTTTTTATCTTCTTTAACATGTACTTATCAGCGAATATTTGTTCGCTGGGTTGACTTTTATGATGGTTGTATTTCTGTATTAGTTCTTGTTACTGCATAAAGTCAATACATGTATTTAAAAACATATTTCCTATTTGTAACTGTTCCAATATTTTATATTGGTGCGACGCATTGGACATACCTTCAATTAGTCTTAATTGAATAAAGTCCTCTTCAATAGATTGTTCGTATTGTCCAAGTTTTTCAAATTCACAATATCTACTTGCATTTCATAGATGGTGTAAATATTTTATAATTGGTTTGTCAATTTCTTGTTTCATCGACATGAATTTCGTTCTTTCTGCCACTACCAGCCTTTTCTCGGGTCTCATATTTCTTCTTATAATCTGACTTATTTTTTCGAAAGTCAGGTCTTCCAAATTTAAGGGATATGCCATGGTGGAGACTTTCATTACCGCCTCACATCCAGCTGTAGCCAAAAATAAATCCGTGATTTCATTTTCGCCTCTCTTTTCCTTGTTGTCTTTCAACATTTTTGTTCTCGCAGTGGCAGAGAAACAACGAATTCATGTATCCATGAAATATGGATCTTCCAGAGACAATTGATATCCTATCAGCGACGCCATTGTTGTGAAGTTGAAGTTAGCACTAATCAGCCGCTAAGCTCATACTTCTGCCTCGTTATTCCCAGTGAACACTTATATGAGTATTCACTTATGCTTATGCAAATTATGCATACTAATTTGCTAGTATCACTATAATAACCAAGATAAAATTTATGCTAATAACTATTACTAACATTATTAGTTACAAATATATTGTGCTAACACACACATGCTAATGTTCAAACAACAGTTCAATTTATATTAGTTGTACACTATATGATTTCCACCAGGAAACACTGAAAGTACAAAATGTATTTAATATCAAGCAAGACAATTCTTGTTAAGAGTGGAGTTGATCTGTGGTGGCCACCATATGTACTAGGCTTCCCTTAAGAGATACCATAATACACTCAGTATTATAATAGAGCATCAAGAGAGTTTTCTGTGTCAGTGTTAAACCTAGAAGGAAACCTCATAACCACTAAAAGCAGAATCAGGCCTCAAAGGATGTCAGTGGCTGCTCTAACATATAAACAGGTAGTCAACACAGCTGAACTTAGGATATATACACATAACTAGATGACAGGGTTATAAAAACATCTCACCTGCAAGAGGAAAGCAAGGGTCTTTGTGAGAAGATTCAAGTATTCATTCCCAAAACCACACAACTACTTGGTGGTCTTTAATTTGATACCATTTTAACTATCGAGTCATCCAGCCTTTATAAGATGTCTGTCAATCTTGAAAAACTTCAGGGAATTTAAAAATGAACTCTTCATTTAATCTACAAGGGTAAAAAATTCTCATACTGCTAGCCATGTTTTGGGATATCTCATCTTATTTGAAACTGCTCAGTTATTGCTCACTCTGTTTCCACTTAGTCTAAGACTGTATTATCCAGCCAGTGATTGAACTCATGTTAATCAGGTCACCAAATTCATGAATCAATGCTAAGCTTTTGACCCATTCAAAAATGAAAGGTTATAAAACTAAAGTGTTCAGGTTGAAATTCCCTTAGGGTGACATAGTTTGAAGGAGGTCACAGGGTACAACAGCCAAAACATTGTGATAATAACAATGAAGATGAGGACATTATATCAAATGTAAATAATAACTCTACATGCCAAAATTTCAGAAAATCTGGAACTGAATATGCAATAATTTTATGAGTGAAACCTTTAGACTTATTAAACATTACTAAGATGAGATTATAGTTGGATGCTGGAAGATGTAAATCAGGGTATTTTTCTCTATGTAAAGCCTGCCAGCAATGAGTGTAAAATTTATTCCTATGTCCAATTTCAAGTCAATGATTCTCAGTGACTGTTTTTCTTTTTTCTTTTTTTAAATTGGTGAGGGAGAAGTAAAAAAAGAAAAAAATGGTGGAGTGAAGAAAGAATAAATCAACTTTTTCTTTAACATTATATGTAATTTCCTTCTTTTTTTTTGGGGGGGAGAGAAAAATAAATATCTAAAAAAATTAAAATAATCAGTTTTATCAATGTTTATATAAAGTGAACATGGTTTCTTTTTCATGGGTGAAAAACATTTTCCATGCTTTCAGTAAAACGAGCCATTACCATCAGATTTCCACACAGCAAAAATTCATTATTCTTAGCAAAACCCGCATTGGTTACTCTTAGATTCTTTCAGACTGTTGTGAAGTATACTTCTCTCTGAGTAGTATCAACTGTAGCACAGTTCTGCACGTTACGTTTAGCAAACGGGCTTGCTGAATAATACCCTTTGTTCACCCTCTGCTCTCTATTTATGTTGTCATTCTCATTTGCATATGATACTACACCTCCCTGCACCGAAGAGGCCAGACACCCTTGTTTCTTTTATTACTACTTCTGATTACCCTCATACAGTGCTCTCCTTCCTCTTTTCTTTTCTCTTTTTTTTTTTTTTTTTTTAAAATGATGATCTTGGTCTTTCTTCATTTTCTTCCTCGCTCTCATCCGTCTTTTCATTCTCACTTTCTTCCATTTCATGCTCTGTTCCACTTTTGTGACTTTTTGTCTCTTCTTGCTCCATTTCCACATCCAATTTGTTTCTGCTTCTGAATTGATCCGCATGTGCTATTATATTTTCTCCATTTTTCTCCAGTATAGCCATGTTGTGTCCTTTTTCTATCAAGAAATTTGCTTGTTCTGGCTCTGCTTCTCTATTCTTTCTATACCATACCTTTTCTTTTGTTGAAAAGGACATAGTTAGGGGGGGGGCTCTGATTTGTCTACCCATTAATGCCAAAGTACTCAGCTTTCTTCCTTCATGTAGAATGGATCTATAACTGAGAAGCATTTTCAGTAAATACACTTCTTGGCTTTCATTAAGTGGTGAGTATGCTTTTAACCCCATTTTTATTGTTTGTACCATTCTTTCCATTAGACTGTGGATGATACGATGGTGTCTTGTATGGGATACATTTTGTTTGTTTCAACCATGCACATAAACTATCATCACAAAATTCAGGTGCATTGTCAGTGACTAGTGTGTGGGGTACTCCATTCCTTGAGAATATCCTTCTTCGTACTTGCTTTATTGTGGTGGCTTTTCTGTCTTTTCCTCTGACAACCTCTGGCCACCCTGAATATGAATCCACTAATACTAAGAACAATCCCCTATCTTTGATATGTGCATGATCCATGTGGACCCTAACCCATGGCTCTGCTTCCTTGGGCCATGAATGAATTTTTCTTTACTTGAAATTTTTTATTTCTGCACATTTTGGGCATCTTTTAATATACACCTCTACATCTTTCGAATATGCTGGCCACTAAGCTTTCAACTTTAGTCTTTTTTTGTGTTGCTATTATGCCACAATACACGTCCTCATGTACTCCTTTTAATATTTCCCTCCTCAGTGTTTGTCGTACTACAATTATATCTCCATTACATATGCCATTTTCTTAGTCAGTTTGTGCTTCATTTCAAATGCCATGATCTTTATCACTCATCTCAAAATCCTTGACGATGTTACTTTTGGCAATTCTTTTCTCAGGTTAAATATGAATTCCAATGGTTTGTGGTCCGATTTTCATAAGAATTTCTTTCCTACCTAAAAATTTTGTGCCTTTTCCATGCTCCATATCATCACCAATGCTTCTTTTCAATATTCAAGAAATTGATCTCAGCTGGCGTTAACCTTCTTGATATGTACATGATTGGATGTACTTCTTGTAATATGATAGCAGCAATCGCCTTTTCACTTACATCTGTGGTTAATGTTACTTCTTTTTGTGGATCAAAAAACTTTTATTATTTGTTTGCTCCTCAGTATTTTCTTTACTGTTTCAAAAGTGATAGCTTGTTCTTGTGTCCAGTAAATTCATTATTTTCCTTGTGTAATTTTGCAAATGGCTCTATTACATTGCTGTATCTTGGAATGTATTTACTATAAAAAGTTATCAGCTCCAAAAAGGATTCTAATTCCTTTTTAATTGTTGGAGGAGCTATTTCTGTTATTTTCTTTGTTAATCTCTCAGCAGGTGATATGCCTTCTTTTGATATTTGATATCCTAAATATGGTATCTTCTTGTAGTCAAAACTACATTTGTCTTTGCTTGCCTTGTTCACCCTCACTAAAATTTGCTCCATTTTAAATTTCAATTCTTCTCTGGTTCTTGCCCCTACACATATATCATCCTGGTAAATTATCATATATTTTATTTTTCCTAATAAGACTCTTTTAATCAATTTCTGAAAAATGTGACTCAAAGTCTTTATGCCAAACGGTAGATGTGTCCACCTATCAAGCCTATAAGGGTGTTTATCATAGTTACTTCCTCGAATTTTTCATCAATTTCTATTTGGTTGTATGCTGCCTTCAGATCAATTTTCGCAAAGTGTTTGATTTTCACTAACGTGGTTCACTGTTTCGATATTTGGCAATGGAAAAGAGTCCGAACATATCTGGTGATTTACTCCTATTTTGTAATCACCACAAATCCTTAAATCTCCGTCAGGTTTCTTTATCATTACTATTGGTGATGCCCAATTGCTACCACCTTGAGTCACTCTTTTTCGTATGCCTTGTTGTATCATTTTGTTTAATTTGGCCACCACCAATGGTACATGATGAATTGGAACTTTTCTCAACTCTATATATTTTGAGTGATATTTCTCTTTTAGTCAAATACTTGATTTATAACCTTTTAACACACCAATTTCATTATGTACTTCCATGGAATTGATTAATTTTGCCGTATCTACTTTTAACACATCAATCCTTTGTAATCTGTGATCTTTTTCGCATTCTACTACTGTAATGGGAATTATTTCAAAACACGTATCCATTTCAAAACTGCCTTGAAATGTGCCCATTAATTTTATAGTTGTTCCTTAAATTTCTTCAATTGGATGTTGTTTTTTTTTTTTTAATTTATTTAGTCCATCCCAATTTAACCCATAAATTTTTTGGTATCAGCCTAACTTCACTGCCTGTATCAGCTTGCATGTTAAATTTATCTTTATTTTTTTCTCTCCTCCTTTTTTGCTTATTCACTGTAAATATTTCAGCCTCTTCTTCAGAGGGGGTTTGTACTTTTTGTACTCTTTCTATTTTCTTTTCGTATTTGCATACATTCTGAAAATGGTCTCTTCTTTTGCAATTTGAGCATACTTTTCCTAACATGAACATTTGTGCTTGTCTCTCTCGTGATTTTTTCCACAGTATCTACATTTAATTATAGACTTGTAGGTGCTTGTCCTGTATGCCTCAAATTCTACTTTTGGTTGATTAAATTCTTTAGTCAACTCTAACTGTTGTAAAAATTCGATGCTAGCCTCCAAAGTCATGTTACAACTTTGTAAAGATTCCAGTATTTTTTGTTTGTGGTTCTGATCTTGCAAACCTTCAATTATTCTGAGAAGAATTGACTTCTCTTCTATGGTCATTTCCTGAATTTCCAATTTTTCAAACTCACAGTACTTAACACATTCTTTTAATCTATGTAAGTACTGTAAAATGGACTCATTTGGTGCTTGTCTTTTCTCTAAAAACAAGGTTCTTTCAGTAAAGACCAATCTTTTCTTTAGTCTTCTGTTCTTTTTTATAACTTTGACAATTTCCTCAAATGTCATTTGTTCTAATTTTCTTGAGTAACACATTGTTGAAAATTTCTTCACTACTTCACACCCAGTAGTAACAAGAAATAAAACTGTCATCTCGTTTTCTCCTCCTTCCGTCTTGGTATCTCTTAGTTTTTACTCTTGCAAATGTCGCAAACATTCTGATCCATGTCTCTATGTGTTCAGGATCTTCCAGCACATTCAAGCATCCTACTGTCGACAACATTGTTGCAACGTGTACTTCTCTCTGAGTAGTATTAATAGTAGCACAGTTCTCCACATTATGTTTAGCAAACAGGTTCACTGACTAATGCCCTTTCTTCACCCTCTGCTCTCCATTTATGTTATCCTTCTCATTTGCATATGATACTACACAGACAAATATGGAATTTATCATTGCATCAAAAATAACAAAAGATTCCAGTTGGTAAACAATGTAGAAAAAAAATCCACGCGGACAATTAATCCAAACTTACTGGCTTTAACAATATGGCTGACTTCATTTCATATTTGAGGCACTCTGGAAAAAAAACCTTTTTGTTCTAAATACTGAAGAAATGCCAGAATTTTTAATCCAAGAAAAAGCAAGATAATCCAGAAACTCCTGACACAAAATCGATTAGCATATAAAAATCTACTCTTCAAAAGAAATAGCCTTCTCTTGCAACAAAATATTCATTTTGTAAACTTCTATTTATATTAAAAAAATATTTCTTTTGCAACAATTTCCAATAAAAAGTCACAAATATTAAAAAAAAAGGTTGTTGCAGATCCTCTGTTTGGGCTGACATAAGATACATGTCATTTATTGTTATCAGGTTAGGGTTCATTGTTTGAAGTTCAGAAGGCATCATGTGTTGTTGAACAAAACTAAAGGTGTTGAATTAGTTAAGAAATAGATAAGAAAAAATGAAAAAACAAAATGAGATAGAAATTTTTATTCAACCAGGAACATTTTTTGTAGAGAGAATTTCAAGGAAAAAACTTGAAAGAAAGGGTGAATTCAAGAAATGTTCTTAAGAGTTTCTGTAAAAAAAAGTTGAAAGTTACTCTGTTAGTGAATTAATCGCTAGTCTGGCAAACCATTAGCGAGTCAAGTGAGTTCAATTCTTACAGGTCATCCACACTTGTAGTCTTGTGCAGTCATTTACAAGGATATCATGGAATCCCACCCAACTCTACTACTACCATTTTTTTATACGCTAGTATTCATATAAAATACACAAATTTTATTGTATCTGAATTATGTACAATAATGGATCATATATAATATCAGTGAAGAATTCAACTAGAAAAACTGAAAATAAAGACAATTTATCTAAATACAAATTAGAGACATGTCATAATAAATCATTCCATGTTCAATGTTTTGTGGCAATTTTCAACATCAACTTGAAATTTTTCTTATTGAATAATTTTTACACATTTAACATTATGGATAGAAAAAGTAAATTTTATATAGTGTTGTTTTGAGACTTAGCATGAGCAAAAAAATTCATAAATTTGGATGAAAAAAAGAAGAAATAAAAAAAGACCCCAGAATGATGTCAAAGTCTGCAAAAATTTTTCATCTTTTAATAATAGTTATGCTTAGTTCAATTTTTAACACACACGTGTGTGCGTGTATATATATATATATATATATATATATATATATATATATATATATATATCAAATTTATATAATAAATATAACAAATGTAAGTAGAAAAAAAAATGTTGGCAAGTAAGCGAGGGTCACAAAGAATCAGTCTTGACCCTACAAACGCCCACCCACTCCCGCAGGACTGGAGCTAGTACAAAGTGGCCCTGGTCTTGTGCCAAACAAAAGAAAGTATTTAAATATTAGTAAATATCAAATAGGTGACTTTAGTAAGAGAATATAACTACTTTCCATCACAGAGAAAAGACTTTCATAAATCTGGTCTTGGGTTGTACTAGACTAAAGATGAATGCTTCCTTGAATTCTGTTGAACAGCTTAGTACTCAACTCCAAGTGAACCAGTATGACTTGTGTAAAATGAGCATCTCTGACAGTGGTTATACAAAAAAAAAAAAAAAGAGTAGAACACAGCGAGTTGATTCTTCATCATTCCTGTTATATTCCATTAGTAAGGATGAATTTCCACTCAGAACTGTTGCATTATGGACTCAACTCCTGAAAGGATGCTTCGCCAATCACTACAATCTTCTTCAAGTCTAGAATTAACCATTATCTATCCAATATATCTTCATGATATGCACATCTTGCAGTTTCCTTTGTTTTATAATTTATGATAAGACATTATCAATATAATCTATGCTTTATTTTTTAAACTATACTTTTTAATGTACATGTGAGTGCAGGTACATACACATGTTTTTGTTAATCCAAATACTTTGGTTTTATGCAATCCTTTTGTCTAATTGATGTACTTTTGAAGCATTCTGATATCTTCATGACACTGATCATATGAATCGATATGTTCTTTTCTTTGTTTACATGTTAAACTTATCACGTGTTACATTCTTCCCCAAAGGGAAACAGTTTAACACTGCATCAGAATATAGTATCTGTGCACTCTGTGAAAAGTGTTAGATGTGAGAAATAAACACACACACACAATATATATATATATATATATATATCAATGTATGTTTGGGCAGCAATTTTTCTTTTAAGCATCTTTCATTAAATATAACGGACAAGGAAAATTTTACTTTTTATTTAGTTTTTCCAATGTTTCTACTTTTTTTTTTTTTGCTGGAAGTAAGGAAATGCAAAAATTGTCCATATTGTCCCAAGTGTGTTCGGCCACTTCTTTAGCCATTTTCAAGAGGGGTTGTTTTAGGTGTTATTAATTTCTCATGTTTTAACTGTTTAAGATGTATTTTTGCTGTTTTAAATACTAGTAGGAGTATTTACAATGAGCCTTCACATGGCTGATATTTGAGTGTGCATCTTTCTATTATTTTTTAAACTTTCAACACTTCATTCCCACTGTTAAATAAGTGAGGTTGATAGTGCGAGAGATATGTTTAATATATGGCCTCTCATACTGAGATGTTTCCTCTAATGTGATTTATATAGAATTTTAATGTTTTTGACCAGAATTTTTCTTAAGACTTATAAATTGTGTATAGACAGATGTCTTTTTTTTTTTTTATAGCACTTTGCTCTGGTAAGTGACATGTGAGGCATCTATTCAAGGAGGTCATAGTATGTTCAATATAGATAATTGATTTTTGACAAGAAACAGTCTTGTACTGGGCAGTGAAAATGATACATTATACAATACTATATTAATCTTTGCTAGTTCAGATTTGATGGTGTTATTTTGATTAGTGATAACAAGATTTGTGATTTTCCATTTTTTGTAATACATTGTAAGTTTTACATGATTTTCGGGAATTAGGGGAGAAATATGGTGTTTAATGATTCTTTGTATAGCAAATTCATTCTGTTTCTAATTACTGTGCATCTGGTTGCAATAAAATATGTTGACATTTTGTTCCATGGTATTTTTATTACTAGTGTCATGTATATTTTGTAAGAATAATTTTACTTGTTTATCAACGATGCAGTTGAAATATATATATGTTGTGCATGTTGCCGCAAGCTTAGCTAAAAGCAGCAGCAAACAAAATTTACACATATAAATGACAGGTTGTCATTACTTGTAAAGGTGAAAGGAAATAGAATAAATTACAACAAGGCAATATTTTCATGTTTTATATATAACTACTAAATGATTAATGTAGAAGTCAAATGACCTACCTTTTAACATGGCTGCCTCCTTGTAAAGGCAGGCCAGCTAATCTACCTCATTTGTAGTAGAGTACCTACTACAGTAGGTGGGTTAGTCCACTTGACTAAAATGCATGAGTGGACTCTATTCACCCATATATCTCTCCATTAAATCACTCAATTCTGCTTTTCAAACTTGAAGTGACTACACCAGTGTACCTGTGTGTCAGACCACTTGCAAGTTAACTAATATTCTACAATTAACAGGAAAAATATTTGTACGAATGCAAAAATAAATGAAAAGAAAGAAAACATCAAAATCTAGCTATTAGGAATTCTGTGTACCTGACACATGAACATGCATGTGTGCGTGTAATAGAGTTCAGTCACCCAGGCAAAGATATTATCCCCAAACCAAGTACAAGTCTCATGTTGATGTTGTCGCTACAGCATGCTGAAAAGAGAGAAGGAGGAAAAAAGCAACAAACAGGAAATGTTCTATTTTTAGAGCTATTTCACAGTACCATCTAACAGCATCCTGTTAAACATGGCAAACCAAGTGAGGGTAATCTATATATATATATATATATATATAGATAATTACCTCATTATAGACTATTTCAGCTGACACTGAGTACATCAGTCTTATTCAGACAGTGGATTGTGTTGGAACTTGAGATTTAAAATTTAATATTTAACCATGACAGCAGTTAAAAAATTGATACAGAGCCTACCCATATCAAAACCTCAGCAGGACAGACTGCGTGAGTAGTGGTAAGGGGAGGGCAGTAGTTATCTGTCTTAAAAGGAAAGAAGCTCTACAAATTCAACCCAGATATTAACCCAAATTGAGGTTATAAGAAAGATGAAGTGAAAGTAAAGAAAAGGCAAAAAAAGGAGTTTTATAAAACTTTTAATTATTATTTATTAGGTTGTTGCAAAAATAATGTCATAACATGTGAGAAAACAACATTATTTTTGCACCAACCTAATATATAAAAAAATTGTTGTCACTAAAAAATACCAAAATATGCTTACAAATAAGATATATAATAAGATTAACAATAAATTGTAATTAATTTATATTAAGAAAGAATTTCTTAAAAAAATTTAATATTATTAAAGAATAAAAATAAAAATAATTTAATATATTATCCATTTAAAATTTGAAAAAAAGTTAAAATATTAAGAATACAAACCATACTCAGTAATATATAAAAAACAAAAAAAAAAACTTTTTAAAAAATAAAAGGATAAAGAATTAAGTAATCAAAGAAAAGGAGTTTGTAAAGTAGTGGAAGGCTATAAGACAGGATTGATATGGAGAAGGCAAAATATTGAAATAACTATAGTAATATGTTTAACATTAAAAGGATTACCTAATTAAAAAATAATGAAAACTCAAAAACATTATAGAAGTTTAAACCTACTTCTATGACAACATTTTAAAACTAATTTATTCCTTTGATTCAATAGTTTGTTTTGATTATTGGATTTTATTATTCTAATTTTCTCTTCTAAACATAGGTCACATCTATTCCTAATATATGCTCTGTTATCATAAATACATTGGGTTCTTTTTGTGGATCAGTTTTAATATATGATATTATTAGGATCCACTTGAATTATATAACAATGGATTTATTACCTGTACTATATATATATATATATATATATATATATATATATATATGTGTATTTGAGCAGTAATTCCTCTTTTATGCAAGTTTCATTTAAAAACTACTGACAAGCTAGTACAGTTAAGTTTTTTATTAAATTTTTCTTGTGTTCTTATAACAAGAAAAATTAAATAAAAAAAAAAATAAACCACAGTACCTTGTCAGTCATTTTTAATGAAATTTATATAAACAAAGTTTATTTTTGTACCCAAAATATAAACAAAGTAATGTAAGCATTAAATAACTTGTTAGAACATTCTTTCTTATAACTATAAACATTATATTTATATATATTTATATTATTTTATATTTAGTGGTTACACATGTTTGAATAGCGCTTCTCTTTTTAAACAGTCAAATCAATATCTCTCAAAAAAGCCTCACAAATGAAAATGTGCCACTGAAAGCTAAATCAAACTTTTACTTTCGAAATCATCTTCAAGTCAAGCATGCTTTACCACTAAGCAATGAGAAAGCATTACAGCAAAACAAGGCTCAATTATTTTATTGAAGAAGTGTACATATCTTGTATGGACCTTTTGAATGCCTATATCTGTCAGCTTGGTTTTTCTACACAAAATATAAACTAAGTAATTTTTAAGATATTTGTTGTATCTTTTATTTTTGAGATAACACAGGAGAAAGAACTAAGGAAGACAAATGCATATGGTAAGTAATGAAATAGAAGGTTTACTACATGAAGATACAATTAGCAACTGACCTAATGCTAACTGCTCAACTCTGCTTATTTACATAAATGGATGATTCCATTCATTTCTGTCCTATATTACACAGTCCTTTTTGTTTTGTTTTAATCCAACATCATCTCTCATTAATGTAAATATTATAGTTAGTAAGTTGGTGCAAAAATAATGACGTTATAATGTCGTTTTTTGACGTTAAAAAATACGTCAAAAAACGACATTATAACGTCATTATTTTTGCACCAACCTAATAGTAGGAATGCATATTTCTTAGCTAGGGTAATTGAGCCTTTCTTTTCGATAATGATTTCTCATAGCTCAATGATAAAGCATCCTTGGCTTGAAGGTGGTTTCCCAGGTTAAAGTGAATGCACATTCAATTCTTGTTGAGAGGCATATTTTCCTTAATAAGAATTTTATTTTTCTAGAACAGCAAATGTTAATTTCTCTGTTTAAAAGTAATAGGCATATCAACTCAAATGTGTACCCAGTAAATATAGCAATAAGACTAACTGCTGAGAGTATGTAAAAGCTTTGAAAGATGAATGGCATATTACCAACTTGGTTTTCACGCCCTCATGCCCAACCAAAACATAAATCCAGGAGCAGAGACACAATCTCATTTAAAACCCACTTCTTTTAATTTGCAGTTAAAAACCAAGATTGGAAAGATATTTTTTAACCTTTTAGATATGCATTTTCCTAAAAACTCCTTGAAGGTGTTTAAAAGAAACACAGCAAAACTGAATTACAGTTATATATATATATATATATATATATATATATATATATATATATATATATATATATATATATAAATAAAGAAATATACATAATATCTTACATCAACTACACAAATCTGAGTTTCATGCCAAAGCAATTTTCAAGTCCTGGAAATATATTTACTTTTATTTATATTTTAGGTTGACACCGTCTTTTTTCAAATTTTCTGGTTCACATGAGATATATTATTGTTGGGAGTCGAATATTATTGGATTTAAAATATTTAAATGAATTGTAGTTTAAGCTCAGATTAACACTTAAGATTGAAAATGTATGTTGTGTGTTCGTGTATGCATGTCTAATTGATTTTTTTTGGGGGGGGGGGGTATGTATATATTTTTGTAGGTGTATGTTCACACCCCTAAATATGTTCTTAAATTTTTGTGTTTTATAAAATGTGTAATTGTGGTTAACTCAAGCTTCATATTAAAATCAAGCCAAGAAAAGGAGGAAACCTCTGTAAAATGTTCAAGGTTGGCAGTTTTAAATCAGATGAAGTGAAAGCTAACTTCCAAGCAGCACTTAAGTCAAGATTTGAAGATGTGAGCATCCCCATAGATTCCTTTGAAAAAACTTTGGGAAGAACTCAAAAGTGGCATTCTACAGACATTTGTATAAGCCCTTGGGTTCTCCTCAAGGAAGAACAAAGTCTAGTTTGATGTGAGCAACATGCAAATCCAAGAACTGCTGGTGAGGAAGAGATCAACACATGAAGCCCACTTAGCTCAGCCAGATTGTCCTGTAAAGAAACCTGCATTCTGTTTCATATGGCATGGCCTCCAGTACAGGCTTCAATAGATTAAGAATAAGTGGTGAACTAAAACTTGCTAAAAAAATTCAGCTGTATGCAGATACTGGAGATATCAGGGGTTTCTATGAAGCTTTAGAGGCAGTATACGGTATTATGTGTCAGGCACAGTTTTTCATAATGCAAAACAACAAGACCTTGCATAAGTCTGTGTATCTGGGTGTGTGTGTGTGTGTGTATATATATATATATATATATATATATATATATATATATATATATATATATATATATATATATATATATATACATATATATATATATATACGCATATATATATATATATATACACACACACACACTTATCCAAGGTCTTGTTATTCTGCATTATGAAGAACTGAATGATGATGGATGATGATTTGAATTATTTCTTCAAGATACACACACCTGGCATACTGTTATTTTGATGGCATCTAGTCTGCAGGAGGTTAAATAAAAACAACAAAGTCTGTTGCACAAAAACAGGTTGTAGGCTATGTGAGCGAGTAAGTTGAGGACCTGTGCCAAGTTCCATGAAGATCAATTAAGAACTGAAAGAGAGAGATGTAAAAAAAATAAAATGTAATAAAGAAAGAATAGAAATAATGAAGCAAACATTGATAAAGAACACCTGGGAGGCAGTCTTTTACTAAATACAATCCATCCAGTTAAGATGTACAAATTTCTAAAATAAAATCTTGTTAATCCAGTAGACAACCTTGTTATCCAAGATGCTTTAAGCTTTAATTGCTTTGACTTGTCAGAACAGCTAATTTGTTGTAGCCTCACAGAAATATTTACATTTTATATCAGAATGTGGAATCTAAAAGAAGAAAAGAAAAAATGTTTTCATTGCTTGTTTGTGGTATGAAAAATATAGCAAGTAGACTTTAAACAATAGGTTAGATGTTTCTTGGCTCATGGCAGACCATCAGTTATATAGATATTTGTATTCATGGTTTTTCCATTTTAGGCAAAGCATGGTCGGCAAAACATCTGCACATTTTAGAGGCAGTACATATTAAATTACACCAACCATCTTTGTGCTGGAGAAACTTATTCATTCTCTTTCTTTACTGGGAGGCCTGTGAGTGCATATTTTCCATTTTATACTCACTGGAACTATTTATTCTGGCTTTTGCCATCCACTACTTTTATTTTTTTCCTCTCCTCCACACAAATGAATGCAAGTGTGCTACTAGATTGGCACCTAGGTCTCACCCATTTACTATTGAAATAGCTAAATGCAACCATCACTTCTACCCCAACAGTTTCTTTTCTTGCACTTCCCACCTGTGAAACTCCCTTACATTTACTTGCTTCCCTGATAACTACAATCTTCAAAGATTTAAATGGAATATCACTCACAATCTTATCTTTTCTTGAATCCTGTTCATCTTTCATCCTTTCCTCAATCCTGCCTATACTCAGTCTTTTCCTCTCACTTTCACTCCCTGTAACCCCCTGTGTACGAGTGGGATTCCCAACTTGCCTGGGGTGAAATGATGAAAAAAAGGAGGATAAAAAAAAACAAAAAAAAAACATATACATTACTGAGTGGTTAGAATGTTCATATTCCAACAGTGAAACCTGCCTGAAAATCATACCATGGTTTGACCAATGCCTTTTGAGTGAAATTAGGTAGATGGGACTATATAGGAGTCATTGATAGCACAAAGTTAAAAGTCATCATACGTGAGGGTTTAAGCATACTGGCCTTGTTCTGACTGTTGATCACACCAGATAATGCACTTTCTCCAAGGTCTGCTCAGTATAGTTGCAGAATAAACCACAGATGGGTTCTGTGGGTCATTGAAAAAATATCAATGTGCCTGAGCAGGGATCTGCAATAGGGATTGGATAACCAGCCTCGTAGATGGATATGAGTGCTTAGCCAATATATATATATATATATATATATATATATATATATATATATATATATATATATGCCAGAGGGCACATATTTTTCTTTAATGAGAATTCTCAAATATTCACACACCAGTAGATGAAAATAAATCAATATACTGTTTAATAAATAAACATAGTGCCTACTCAAATACAGGTATCTACTAAAAAGAATGTTTAAGTAATAAAATACATACATACACACACACATATATAATCAAACAAATCTTTTACTTCATATGGGAAATAGTCTATTTCAGCAGACAACAAATGGATGCTTGATATATAACGCTGGTATCTTTGCATTTGCTTCCTACTGGACAATTAACTTTCAATCTACAACGACTGAAGGCTTCAATGTCAAGTTTGTTGTGGGTCCCACAGAAATTCCTTAAAATTTGGTTGTTGTGTAAGTTGATATTTTATAAAATTATCAACTACTTTAAAATTATCATCTACTTTAAAATTATCAACTACTTTAATTTTAAATTTAGGTTAAAAACTTGTGTTTTCTTCTAATACCCTCACTCATCATCATAAGGTTAACGTTCTGGGCTTTTCCTAATAAAACCTCTCTGCCTTAAGATAAGCACCTATTACCCTCCTTAAGTATTGCTTAGTGTCCAAATAAAATAGTGAAAACTTGGTATTAAGGGTTACCAGCAAGTTAAGGTTTGTTTCCATTAACAATTCCTCACAGCTAGCTCCTACTACATTCCACTTCCTCATGAACTTCATTCCACATCAGGATTGAAAAGACAGACAACCCCTTTTGTCGTCTGCCAAAATAGACTATTCCCCATATGAGGTAAAAGGATTTGTTTGATTAATTATATTGCTCTGTATGAACAAGATATTAGGTTGGTGCAAAAATAATGACATAATAATGTCATTTTTTGACGTATTTTTTAACATCAAAAAACGACATTATTACGTCATTATTTTTGCATCAACCTTATAATACATTAAGCTCTTTTTTGTTCATCAGTTCTAATATTTTCATATTACTAGGATCCACTTGGATTATATACCAATGGATTTTTTTACCTTACTATATATATATATGTATATTTTTTAATAAAAACAGACCACGTTAAAGTTCCATGTAATAAATTATTTCACCATAACCCCTTTAACAGGGCTCTGGATCATCAGACTTTACTTCCAAAAATTGAAATGAAAAATGAAAAGAAATTCACACATTTTTTGACGGACCACATGAAGTATACGTAAATTTACGAAGTGAGGAAGTGAGGTGGGAAAGAGGATATGAATGTGTCATATGTAGCATTTCAAATTCTTATTTTTAATTTTTAACTCCAATGTGTCGGCTAGATGTTGTTCGAACAAAAAATAAAAAATAAGAATTTGAAATGCTACATGACACATTCATATCCTCTTTCCCACCTCACTTCCTCACTTCGTAAATTTACGTATACTTCATGTGGTCCGTCAAAAAATGTGTGAATTTCTTTTCATTTTTCATTTCAATTTTTGGAAGTAAAGTCTGATGATCCAGGCCCTGTTAAAGGGGTTATGGTGAAATAATTTATTACATGGAACTTTAACGTGGTCTGTTTTTATTCAAACATATCTGCTCTGAGCTCTCCGGATATCATCCTCCTCGGGTCTACCCATACGAATTACCTAAGTTTGCATAAACTATATATATATATATATATATATATTTGGTTGGATAGATGTGAGCTTGTGACCCTGGGTTTCACGCTTTAGCGATCGTTAGACAAACTGATTAATTTTTTTAAAAATTTGGGTTTATGTAGATTGTGTGTATAGGTGTTATTGTAGAAGTGGTGGTGGAAACTTTGTCGTTTTTTTCATCGTACTAACGCAAACATCGATGTATGCAGACACATATACATACTTACATATATATATATATATATATATATATATATATATATATATATATATATATAATAATGGACTCTCCCGTCGGTTTCAACGTATGAGGATCTGCCAGCTTATTTATTCAGTTATGAAAGTTTGTGGGATAATCTTAAGTGGCATTTAAGACCCGCTAATGATTTACAAAGGAGGCCACATATGGAGCAAATGTGAGGATTGTGATAAAAATAAAAATAATTTAATAAAATTTTAATAAAAAGACAAGATAAAACCTATTTTGAGCCAACATGTTTTGTCCTCTGAGGGACTTCATCAATGCAAATGTAGGATTTATTTTGTTACATGTGTTTATATATAAAAGCAAGGATGTCACTGATTTGTCAAGGTTTTCAAATTTGACAATATGCATGAATATTCATCAGGTGGTTGAAAGATCAGTCAAAACACGTGGAGGACATAAGGTGCCATAATTCAAAGTCTTGTTTCCTCTAACAGTCGTTAGTTTTAAATTGCAATGCATTGGTAAAATTTGTTGTTCCCATTCTGCAAACATTTGGTATTCGCTTATTGTTGCTGCCAGTGAAAATTTATCAAATCTTTCTATTAAAACAGTTTCATAAGAAGTTTTCAAGTCCACTACATATTCTATCACTTGCTCATATTGATGGGACTTTCCTTCCAAACTTTTTGTTTGTGGTAATGTGGAAATTTAAAATTAATGCCCTACCCATTTTTGTTGTTGCTGCTGCTGTTGGAAATGTTTAAGTGATGTGTTTTTTGTTATTTAGTAAAATCATAAGTGATATACTTACATTATACATACAACGTGTGTCTAAAGTCTTGACATATAGGAAATCTCATTAACTATATTCTTTTTACCTCCACAGATTAAACATGTTTTTATCAAAAGAAGAAAGAATTGACTTCTTTTTTTGAGGCATGCTAAAGAAAAAGGTGTACTCAATGAAAATCACAGATGCAACACACTTGATTGAACACATTAAGAGTGAATGGGCTAAAATTGACGGCAATGTGGAGTTACTGCATTGAGTTCACAGGAATCTTGCAAAGCACATCAATCTTACATCACAAATGATAGAAATCATATAGAAGATGTTATATGTTAATATTCCAATTCAATAAAATGTAGAAGATTTAATTTCTTGAAAATATACATTTTTACCTATGGTGTCTAGACTTTAGGGACACCCTGTATAATAGTGCTATTCTGCCAATAGCATTTGCATTAGTGCCTAGTCACTAACAGTACCTTTCTTTCTTATATACATTATTATAGTAAAATTATTAGCAATGTACTTACATTATGCATATAATAGCATTATTCTGTCAATAGTGTTCGCATTAATGCCAAATCTTTAACAGCCCCGTTCTTTCTTATTTATATTACTATAACAAAATCATTAGCAATGTACTTATATTATACATATAATAGCCTGATCTGGGCACCTTGAGGTGGCGTAATAGTTAACAAGCTTGTCTCACTAGAACAATTATGAGTAGAGAGTTCAATTTTCACTGTGTGCCCCATACTTTTGGTCTTGTGCCACATCTAAGCTATGCTTGGAAAATCACTATAATAGCCTGATTTTATCAGTAATTAAGACTTGCATTAATTCTTGACCACTGACAATCCTTTTCTTTTTCAATTCATTAAAAAATTAATTTATATTACATATGACAGCTCTATTCTTTCTATAATATCAACTTTTTGATTCACGATAGTCCCTGATTGATTTTCAATGCACAGCATTGAAGCTGCAAAAATAAATTTTATGCCAACACTGTCAAAATTTGCCTGTTAAATCCTCAACTTCCTCTTTAAGCGCCAAAATAACCATGGTGATCATCATTTGTTGTTTCTTACACAATTCTATATGTTGCTTCTTACACAATTCTATATGTTGTTTCTTACACAATTCTATATGTTGTTTCTTACACAATGCTGGTATAATGTGTTGTTACTTGGATAATTTAATAACATTTTCTATTTCTTTAAGATATGTTCATCAGAAGTGTGCACAGTACCTATGTAAAAACTGGCATCTTTTATCTAGGTACTTTTAAGTTAGCTCCTGTAGAGGGCTAATTGGGGCTCTGGCCTAAGACTAAAAGGACCTCTAGTCCAGCAATGATAATTTTGAAGAAATAACTTTGAATTCTTCAATTCACTCCATCAAACTTGGACATTTATGGAATGTAATGGTGAAGTCTATTCAAACACAATATCATGCACCTACAAATATAAAGGAACTGTGAACAGCTACCAACATGGCAGGATTTACTGTTTCTCTAGAGGTTTTCCAACTACCTCTGGAATTGATGCCATGATAATTTGCTGGACTTTGCTCGGCTAAAGTTTGTCTTGCACAAGACTAAATATCTATTCCATGACTTTTGCCATATCAGTATACATTATGAGGTGGTGCTGATTTGCCAAACTGTTCTTTTTTTTTTAATATGAAATGTTCACCCAATACAAGGCACAAGAGTCACTCAAAGTAGAGGATTTGGCTTTGTATGATCATAAGAATATGCAAGAAGTGAAGTTTCTGGGGTCATGTAGGAAAGGTAATGGTTAACACTAAAACTTGAAGAGGTCAAATATTTGAAAAGCTAGCATTACTAAATGTTACATTAACGTTCATCCCATTAGTAACTCACATTATTTTAAAGGTTATTCCCAAAAAGCTGCAAATTCAAAAATTTAGTATTCATGGGTCTTTGAAAGTAGTCCAGTTTGGCAACAGCCCTGGAGTGGTATGCTGTTTTGTGCGTTTCAGAATATTTTAATCACAACTCTGGATACAAGATAAAAACCAGCTATCATTAGAAAAGATACAAAAAAAAAAAAAAAAAAAAAATGAAAACAACACACTGACAAATAAGGCTACATAAGCATAAAGTTTGTTATATTATGTCCATAAAATTTTTCACCTGCTGAATAAAATATTAAAATATAAGTTCTGGTATAAATACTTTAGGCTTTTTTTTTTTTTTTTATTCTTATTACTTTGAGTAAAAAAAAAAAAATCATTGAAAATATGCCTAAACTAATTTTCTGAGGGAAGACAGCTGGGAACAGAATTAAACCTTTCAAGAGCCAAGTAAAATCTATCTGTCCATTGATGTTTACATTATCTCCTATTTTCCTAAAGTGTCTCACCACATACACTTTTCCGGATTACCCTTTTTGTTAGCCATATTGAAAACCATTGTCAGTTATCATGAAGAATAGACTTGTAAAAGCCATTTTTTACAAATAGGAATAGATATCATATTGCAGGTGATGAAGCTGTTTATAGATAAAAGGGAATCTGTTATATAACATATGATGAAATAAAAGAATATTTTTTAATAGAATTTTATTATTTTCTATTGCAACAGATTGTGAATGCATCCACACATGAGATTATATATATATATATATATATATATATAAAGCAAACAGACAGTATCTTGACTTCTGGACATTCTAAGTGATAAGGTATCTAATTTGATTTATGATTACTACTTATCCTCAGAGATCCCAAGGCATTTTCCCTCATCCATTTTTGTCTTTCTTTCATTCTCAACTAAGGAAGCCAAAGAGAACAGACACTCTGGGAAAATACATCATTAATAAATTTTCCACTTTGTCGCATCTATCTTCAGTTTTGTTTCAGATGCATCCTATATACATGCACGCACACATACACACATATATATATATATATATATATATATATATATATATATATATATAGTATTACACAGCAAAATACAAAATTATCTCATATGGGGGGGATAGATCTATTTCAATCGATGAAAACTATGTCAGTTTTATTCAACCCTGGTGTATAGACTGAGTTCATGTTGGAATTAAAAATTTAACTTTGACAGCTGTTGGAAAATTGATACAGAATTTAACCATTTTAATGTTTCAGTCAGATGAAATGCCCGAGACAGTGGCTCAGTGAGGGTGGAAAGTATTAGCTTTAAAGGGAAGAGTTTTTATAAAATTAAACCCAGATATTAACCTTATGACATTAAATTGGGGTTATATGAAGAAAGAAGTGTTAATTTGAAACTAAAAGAGGGACAAAAAGGGAATTTTATAAAATATATACATACATATATACAAGAGGTTAGGTTCCTACTTAAAAAAATAAATAAATTCAAAAACATTAAAAATAAGTCATATCTAAATAATTTATATTAAATTTAAGTAAGAATATATTTAAAAGGTACTTAAGTAAGAATATATTTAAAAGTATTAAATTTAATTAAGAACCTAACCTGTCAAAGTTAAATTTCTAATTCTGACACAAAGTCAGTCTATATACTGTGGTTGAATAAGACTGATGTAATTTTTGTCAGATGAAATCGATCTATCCCCACCATATGAGGGAATTTTGAATTTTGTTGTGTAACACTATTGATATGCCGTTGTTATAAATACATTGAACTCTTTTTATAGATCAGTTTAAAATTTTATATTACTAGGATCCACTTGGATTATATACAAATTAATTTATTAGCTGTACTATATACCTTCATATGTTGAAGATGCTTGTAGAATATATATATATATATATATATATATATATATATATATATATAGATATATATATATATATAGATATATAGATAGATACTATAAGCATCTTCAACATAAGTTTGGTTGTTTATTCCTAATAGCTGAACTTTTGTACCTTCATATGTTGAAGATGCTTGTAGAATCTATCTATGTACTAGGAATAAACAACCAAACTTCTATATGACCTTTTCCTTCATGATATTGTCGAGCATGGCTCTCCACCATTTCCTGTCCTTTGTACCTCTTAACATAATTTTGTCTTTTTGTTATCTCTCCTAAACGTTGTTCTACCATCCATGTACACAAGCATAATTGGTATGTTATGCATTGTTTTCCTTTAATCCTCTTTACTTCAATATATCCTGTGAGTATCAAATTCTCCAAACTCTTTCCTCATTATGTAACCTAAAAATTTCAACTATTTCTGATGTTAAGTGTAACTTTTTTTTTTATTTTCTCTAAAATTTCGTAATTCTTCACATATCCAGTCCATGATGTTCTTAGATTTCTTTTGCTCCATCTGTGAGGATATTGTGCAGGATTTATGGTCATATAGAAGGGCTGATATTACATATGTTCAGCAGAATTTTTTTTGGTTCTAATGAAATTTTCCTGTTTCTTAAAACTTTTTGTTAGGCATTTTTTTATTTTTTGCTATTATGATACACCTTCAGATTTCAACGTAACATATTCTGTCACTTGTTAAAACTCTTTACAAAACCAAACCTTTACAACCACAAAAAGAAAAAAAAACTACAGCAATCAATGCACTAAAACCACAAGAGAAAGAGCTGAGAAGGACTTTAACGTTAAAAGCTCTTCTGAAACACAAGGGAATAAATTTCTTTTGAGGTTAGTCCTCAAATGCGTTTAATTGCAAATAAACTGTGTAGGAACAAAAAGAAATAAACTCAGCTCACAGGAAAACAAACATAGAAAAAAATGTCTTGAAACCAAACATTCACTGACCACGTATACTACGTCTTTTAAGTAAACTTAAACACAGATACCTTTTTTTTTTATTGATGACAATTCAAGGTGCAAGCAATTGTTAAACAAATAGGACAAAGTGGTTGTTTAAAGAGTGTAACATGAAAACATCCAAGTAATCATTGAATTAAGTAAATGGTAGTTAAGAAGCAATGATAAAAGTTATAAAATCTTTCTTTATACATCAAAGTCTGTTTGCTCAGAATTCAATATGTGCACATGTATAAATATCAGAAAATAGATTATCTGTTGTGAACTGAGGACAACCCACTCAGACATATTTGCTATGAGTAAGAGGACAAATTTTGATAGTTTAGATTTATGTTCTTAGAAAAGGCATAAATCCACTGATTCATGTGTCTTTGCCATATACCTTGACAAATGTCTAGGCCTGGGGTTCTCAACAGGGGGGGGGGAATTCACCTCCAGTGGGTGAATTTTGACCACAGTAAGTTTAGGTGGAGAAGAGAGCAATTATAGCATTTAGCCTACCTGGCCTGTCACCTTGAAAAGGAGTGGAGGGAGAGTGGCATTCCGTCAAATAGTGAAAGGGGTGCATGGGGCAAGCAAGGTTGAAAACCCCTGGTCTGAGAACTAGTATGACAGGATGATTGAGAAGAATGTTGCACACTTAACAAACCCACTTTCCCAAAACTACCTTATTTTCCTGAGTAATGACAGCACAAAGCTGATACTTTGTAACCACAAATCATTCATCTTTTTCTATATGCCATGTCTGTTCAGGAGGTCAGCAACTATGACTCCACAATTTCTTATCATTTGTAGCTCTTAATAAATTTTGTCTTTTTGCCATCCCTCCCATTCCCTGCTCTACCACCCATTTACTCAAGCTCACCAGGTAGATTCTCTGTTACTTTCATCTATCTCTCTGTGAGTATCAAGTTTTCCAAGTACTCCTTCCTCATTGTGTGTCCCAGAGACCTCGACTGTCTCATCTTGATGTTAAGTATAGGTTTCCTTTTTGTTTCCATTTTCTCTAGAACTTACATGTTTGGTTTATGGTATTCTCAGCATCCTTCTGTAGAGTCATATTTCTGTTGCTTCAAATCTCTTCTTTGTCTCTGAAGAGATTTACAATATTCACAGTCATGTAAGAGGATGATAGTATATGATAGCTCAGTACTCTTTTCTTTGTTTCTAATGATATTTTTCTGTTTTTTAGTAGCGTTTTTAGCTTTTGGAAGGCATCTTTCACTATCCCAATGCACTTTTGGATTTCCGTGTAGCACGTTCTTTCCTTTTAATATGTTGCCCTTGTTGCAGCTGTTTTATTTCAGCATCTCAAATTTGTATGTTGGGCTGTTCCTTTTGCTAACAACTATGCATTCAGTCTTGTAATTGATGCTTAGTCCTTTCTTCTAGTTTTCCTTCACTACCTTCTGTAGGAGTTCTTGTAGTTTCTTTTTTCTGTCTGTTATAAACCCTGTATAATCTATATATCTTATACTGTTAAGAGTATGGCTGCCAATAATGAATCCTGGTAGGACTTCTAATTCTCTCAGAATGGACTTGGTGTATAAGTTGAAAGGGTCTGGTGAGAAGATGCATCCTTGTCTTACACTTCATTTTTTTGTAATACTCTTGTATTACTAGGTATTATTAATATACTTCTAAAATTAATCATTTCTGCCGTCTATACAATAAACTGCCTTTTACTGATACTAAGGAAAATATTGTTTTTGTTTCCATTTTCCTTAAAACTTCCTTGTTGCTCACATGCTCTGTTCATGGTATTCTCAGTATTATTCTACAGAACCCCGTCTTATTTGGACACATAATGAGAAAAGAGTGCTTGGAGACTTTGATACACACAGCATATATAGAAAGCAAGAAGAACAGAAGAAAATAACAAGTGACTTACTAAATAAGCTTATGTAAATGGATGGTAGAACAAAGAATAGGAAGGATTAGTCAATTGGTTAAGTACCATACATGATACATGCTTACAATTTATGAATAAGCAGAAGATTTTTCTGCAGTAGGTTGCCATTTCTTTCTGGTAGAGTGGTTGCCAATCAAGGCTATAGAACTCAGTCTGTCCTGCTACTCAACCCATAGCTGGGAGGGAAGAGATAGATTTATACCTTTTCCAAGGATATTTGCACATGAGTGGAATTTTAATTGGCTCTCTGTTTTTTCATGCTAAAACCATTAACCGTTACACCACATTGCTACAAAGGATAAGAAGTTGTGGAAAGCTATGATCACCCAGATCTTGAAGGGAAATGACACATAAAAGAAAATAAACTGTCATGAAGTTAACTTTTTTTCCTTTACTGTTGCTTGTGTATGATAGGAAGGCACTGTAACCTGAAAAGTCAATGTACATGAGGCAGTGGCTTTCAGTTTATCCTCTTCAAATTGATCAAGATTGTGCTTTGCTTAACAGAAAAAATATGTTCTCACGCAAGTCATTTGCATGCTCGGACATGACTGGAGTTTGATTTAAATCCCTAGCCTGTCCTCATTGTCGTTAACCAGTGAGCCACAGAAATTATTATGGTCATGGCTGCTTTAACAACTGGTACAGAGCTAAATCAAGTTGAAATTAGATTTTCAATCCTATTTCATCCACTGTAAACTATTTGTTTACTGATACAACCATTGTTATTAGCATGATAAATTCATAGGTACTGGGATATTCAAAGGTATGAAAATGAATGCAAAGTAGTACTAGAATAAGTGGATAAAAAGAAAATCCATGCACAAAAATCTTCCACACAAAGAATAATCAATGCAAATATGCACAAGAGGAAAAGGGACATTTCACACACACAAACAAAAGTAAAAATCTACACCCACAGTAAAATTAATATTCTATACCCAACTAATCCATCAAAAATACACATCAACAACAATAATAACACACACCAGAAATAATAACACATGCCCATACCAAAATTAAAATTCAGTGCCCGCACCAAAATTAATAATCCGTGCCCACGCCAAAATTAATAATCCGTACCAAACTTAATAGTCCATGCATGCACCTAATATAATAATATATCCACATGAATGAAACAATAAAATAAACACTGAGAAGTAGAAAAGGTCTGTGTAAAATTGTTAATCATTTAATCTAGAATTTTCTCATAAAAAAAGAAATTGAAGAGAAAATGGAAAGAGCACCAGGAGAGAGAGAGAGAGAGATTTTTAACATTCAAGTTTTGCAATCATTGCTTATACATAATTTGATGTTCTATCATTGTTCTTGCATATCATGTGACTTTTGAAGACCTAATTTTGAAGCTTATAAAAATAGCATATATGCTGCTGGCCCTGGATAAGCTGTTGACCAAACTATATATCCATTTACTGTAGTCAAATTTGCTTCCAAATTAGGTCTTCAAAGGTCGCATGATACACGAGTAGATATGGTAACTCATAGCTGAGAGAAGTGGTAGATTCAGCTCACTGTGTATAAGTGAATATATCAAACTCAACCAAAACTGGAACTCAGCTCTCCAATTAACAATTCTGAGCCATTATCTATTACACTACTTGCACATCCGAGCTTACAGCACCTGATAATACCAAGCAGTCACCCATCTAGGTACTGACTAGGCTCACCGTTGCTTAACTTTGGTGATTGTACAGCAACTGGTGTTTCAATGTGATATTTAAAAAAGATTCTGAAGTAGGTCAATTTCTTTTTCCATATGTTCCTCTTAACTTCAGTGTGACCTGTGACTGTAACCATCAAATTTTCATTATGTGTCACAGAAATGTTAACTCTTTATTTCTGATTCTGAGTGTTTTTTTTTAATTTCTATTAGAATTTCTAGGATGCAGAGGAGTCATTTATATGTGGACTATTGCTCACCATCTTTGTTGCTGCTATCACAGCATTTCTGTTGTTTTACCATCTGACCTCTAGCAGGTTAATATGGTTAACCTTCAGGGAATTTCATACGGGATCCTTTATTTAATTTACTTTCTTGTTCCACTGTCCATGTCTAGCTATATATTGCTTAGTTCTTATTTAGTACTGCTTAGTTATTGCTTGCCCCATTTCTACTGATCCCAAGCATAAATTTCTCAGCTTAGGGATTGAATTCACAATTACTATATGAAATTCACAAAACAATGCTTTAATCTACTAAGCTGTTGTCCAAGAAGGCATAGTGACCAAAATGCTGTGATAATAACAATTGTCTGCATATAATTAATATAAGTGTCCTTTTATTTTATTTATTATTTTTTTTAATAGTTCCTATTACCCTTAAAACTTTCTCATTGATCACATGTTCTATCCATCGCATTCTCAGCATCCTTCTGTAGAACTACATCTTTCTTGCCATAAGTCTCATCTTCATCTTGAAAGAAACTGTGCCACATTCACAGTCATATAGGATTACTTAATTGAGCATTTGTTTATTTCTAATGAAATTTCCTTGTTTCTTAATGTCTTCTTAGCTTTTTTCTTTTTTTTTTTACAGTAAGCTTCACCCTGTACAAGGCCTAGGGGCCACTCAAGCTATAGGGTTACATTCAGGGATAGTTTATATGGATAGGTGGGGAAGATAATGGTCTACTCTAGACATGAACAGGTTAAGATTGTAGTGATCAGGGAAACATCCTCTTGGGAGTCTGTTCCACAGAGCAGGGGTTCGTGGGAAGAAGCTGTTTGAGTAGAACTTACTTCTCACCAATGGAATACAGAGAGAATGTGTGTGGGTGGTTTGCTATTATGTAAATGGCATGGCAAGTCCTAGCTTTTTTGGGAAGGCATCATTGGCAATTCCAATGTTGCCTTTGGATTTTGGTGACATATATTCAATCCTCTTCACAGACATTTCATATTTTCATACTTATTTCATGCGGACACATCCTGTTTGTAGATTGCATCTTCTTGTGTTATCTCTTTTGCTGACAACCATACATTCTATTTTCTTATAAGTGATGGTTACTTTGATCCTCACTGCTTTCCTTTACTACCTTGTCTGGAAGTTTCTACAGTTTTTTTTTTCTCTGTTAAGATTTTCCCATCAACAATGAATCCTGGTAAGACTTCTAATTCTCTTAGAAATGCCAAGCTTCAAAGATTAAATAAATCTGAAACACTTTTCTATTTTTTTGTATTAACTAAATTCATTTTCAATCCATATACAGACAGTATATATTCTTGATTATTCTATCTTTCCCAAATAAACTAAAAGTTTTCCTAGCAGTTCAAATAGATCTTTGTGTCATACATTATCAAATGTTTTTGTTTCACCCATGAAACATAGATATATACCCCTCTGCATTTGTATTACTTGCTCTTATTATAAATGTTACTCTCTTAAAATTGTTCAAATAGGAAGATATTCATGGAAAAAGTAATAAATTTCCTCCATGTGTTGATAATAATAGACTCCTGGATTGAATTTTTTCAAATAAAGAAAAAGCCACAAAATTCTTATATTGGACAGATATTTTAAAATTTTCAGTCAAAGAGAAATGATACAGAAATCTGTAGTTTGAAGTCATCAAAGGTTGGAATAAAATTTGATATATGAAATATGCCTCAAAGCGACTTCATATACATATAAAAGTAATCCTGGTGTAAAGATTTTCAATTTATTTTTTTTTTTAAATTAATGTTAGTATAAAAAAAAGTAGTATAAAATAAAGAAAAATAATTTGAATATTTTAAGCCAAGTCAACTTGAGTATTTTCTACCTACAAAGAAATATATGCAGATGCTTTTATATGTTATAAGATCGAGGTATCAAAAACAGAATTTTCAGAACTGGTGTTTCGATTAATACAAGATGTTTAAGATATGTAGTTGCAAAAATACTGATTTCCCCAATTTTCCTTTAAAACCTCAAAAGCATACATTTGTGAAATGTGGATTTCATATATAATGTAGATCAGATTCTATTATGCATGTAAGTATTTTAATCATATTTTGTGCTAACATGATATTGGCAAAATTTACAGGCGATAGTTTGACCATATATTATTCAAGTGTATTTTAGTTTGTAATAACTAACCTTATTAAAATAGTGATAAGATGTTTTGGGAGTTTCAGATTTTACTTTATCAATATAAATTTTGGTTTATAAATAAAACTAGATGAATAGATGTAACCATAAGTTCTATGCTAACAGTTTCTTTTCTTGTACTTCTCACTTGTGGAACTCTTTTCCAGTTCCATGCTTTCCAATCAAATTTAATCTTCAAAAATTTAAATGCAATGCCAATTGTTATCTATTGTCCTGATTACTCTTCTTTCATTCACTCTCCTTAGTAATGTTTCCTTTTTCTAATTCTCCCACACTCAGTAGCTCCCTTTGGTTTTTCTGCCTTGCTTGGATATTTTTTTTGGTGGCAATGGTGGTGGGAGATTTATTTAGAAGTTAAAATTTATATGGTACATTGTTTATATAAAAATCATCAAAACAAGATGTTATGACATCTATCATTATTAAAAAAATATTGATAAGCTTAAATTCACACAATATATTACTTATAAAGGACTCAAATTCATGACAGAACTCAAATGGAACTCATATATATAATCCACTGGTAAAGATACTGGGAAAATACTGGTCAGTACTAAGACGGATGACTGCCTGGGAATACCAAGTGCTGCAAGTGTGGATGTATGGGTAGTGTAATGGGTAATGTTTCAGAATTATTAATCAGAGAATTGGGTTCCAGTTCTCATTGGGTTTTTTTCATATTCTCTTATGTGTAAATACCCTTGGGAAAGGTATAAATCCACCTCTTCTCCCTCACTTATGAGTTAATTAGTAAAACTTGTATCACTACACCATTATTAACTGCAAAAATAAAAAAATACTTACAATCTGAAAATATTTTCTGACTTCAAATAACGTGTTAAAAACAAATATTTTCACAGTAATTATACTAAAATAATTACCTATCAGATAATTAACTCAACTTCATGCATTTAAGTATTGTACTAGATTGGCATCTAGGTTTCATCATTTTGTTGTTGAAACTGTTAGAGGTCACCATCATTTTTATTTTAATATTTTTTCTCAGATTTCTCACCTGTTGAACTCTCTTCAGTCATCTTGCTTTCCCCGTCATCTCTGACCTTCAAAAATTTAAATGCAATGTCAGTCATAATCTTTTTTTACCTCTGTTCTTTTATTGTCCTATCTCTTTAATAATGGTTTCTCAGTTTTTTTTAATCTCAGTAATACTTTGTGTCTTAGAGGCTTTATTGGGGTGAAATGATTAAAAAAAAGTAAATGTGGATTAAATGTACAAAATAATCCTCAGACGAAATTTCAAATTCTCAAAAGAAAGGATATAAGTTTAAATGTCATCCTTGGAATATCCTTTTATTCTCATCCATGATGGTTTATTCCTAAAGGTCAAAGAACAAATCTAAAAGTTGCAATAAAGAGCAACAGAAATAAAATATGAGTTGAGAAAAAAAAAATGAGTCTCTATGAATTATCAAAACACTTCAAAAAGATACAATCAAAATGATATAAAAACAATACTTCCAGTCTTGGAGGAATGATCAAAACACTTCAGTAAGTGCTGTAACCTAGGGAAGGTTACTGAATAGAATAATTATAACCAAGGTTGGCAGTGAATGGTAATACTTAGGGCAAGAACAATACATGTAAGATTTGGCAGTGATGCACAGAAGTAGTGAACTGCTAGAAGTGAGTCAAGTGAATTCCACAATGAATCTCCAACTGCAGACCAACATACAGTATTTACTACTGTATCTTTGTGAATGGGGACATACCCATTATCATCTGTAGGTATACTACAACCATTATATACAATCAAAATGATATAAAAACAATACTTCCAGTCTTGGATGAATTACAACTTTTTTTTATTATTAATAACTGTAAAAACAGTGGATATCTGTTCTTCAGAGTTACTTTTCCATAAAATTAAGTGAAGTCAGAATATTCCTTTATGCAACTAATTTTAAATACACTGAGAATTATTTATCTCTATTTCTTTGACCTTGTGTCAGACTAATCTTTGTCCTTGTAGATAAAAATAACATATTTATTGTGAAATTTAAAAAAATTAAAATTACTGCAATATCCAGTAGAGCAATTCTTCCCACACACATAATTTAATTGTGAAGCTGTTATTTTTTAATTTTAAAAATTAAATCCCACAACCAGCTGAAAAATCAAGACTAATATACATACTCATTTTAATTCATTTTAATTCATTTTTTTTCATTTGATGATTTTAATTTTAGATAAATTAATTTAATTTCAACTGATAAATCTTAAAGTAGAAATAACCAGATACATTTTTATTACTTGATGTGTGGAGGTGAAATTGTATCTTTTCCATGTTCATGCAAGTTTCAAGTAATGAGTCAATTTTAACACATGAATTGTCAAAGTATTAAAATGAATCTTTGTAAGAGACTCCTATATGGTAGTGAATGTTGGACAATCTCATTACAGATGAATAAAAGACTTTTAGGTAACAGATATGTGATTCTCAAGAAAGATGCTGAAAATACCTTGAACTGAACATGTGAGCAACAACAAAGCTCTAGAGGAAATGGAAACAAAATGAACAATTATACTTAGAATCTGTAAAAGAGAGTTGAATTTTATGCAACATATGAGGAAAGAGGGCTTAGAAAATTCAACCCTCAGAGGATATATTGAGGGTAAGAGGTACAGAAGAAAGCAGCACATTAATCTACCTAAGAAGCTTGTATAAATGGTTGACAGAACAGAGATTAGGAAAGATTGCAAAAAAAAAAACAAAAAAAAAAAACTTTAAGAGCTACAAAGAGCAGGAAGTTGTGGAGAGTCATGATCGTCCACATACTGAAGGAACACTGCACATATTAGAAGTCTTACAATGGATATTTGCAAACAATGTAAATAGCCCATATGCAGCAAGCATTGGAAAATGAAGCCAATGAAACAGCTTCAAATTCAAGCTTCTAACAGCCAATATTTTAATTAAATACATTCAGACTACTGACCTTATCTTTGTTATACCCACAAGATTTCAGCCATTGCACTCTCTGGCCTTCTTCAGGTGATTTTTGATCTGAGCAAACATTAGGGAATTTCATACTTAGAAATTTATTTAATATCTTTTCACATGCTTTGAAAAGGCAGGAACCCAAACCTCCCTATCCTTTATCTTAACCATAACCATAATTTTTTTCAATCAATTTCCTTAATTCTTGTCTAACATATCCTCCAGATTTTTATCTGTTGTGTAATCGATCATGACCAGGCACCTTGACTTCAGTCGCTTTCTCACTGATGTCTTTTCTACAAGTATTTTCATGACAATTGTTCTGATTAGCTTTTTTCCGCCCTGGCGTTCTGAGTACATGAATATAAGCATGCTACTAGATAGGCAACTAGGTCTCACCATTTTACTGTTCATCTACCTCAATGCAAATAGCCATTTTTATATAACAGTTTCTTTTCTCATACAAGCTTCAAAAGTTCAAATTCAACGTCAATCACGATTACATTTACTTGAACCCTTTTCCTTTTGGTTCTTTCCTCGATCATCGCCATTCTCAGTCTTCTCATTCACTTTCACTCCTTGTAATCACCTGTGTTCTAGTGGTATTATCACCTTGCTTGGGGTGAAATGATTAAAAATAAATAAATAAAAATATTGTATGTGAGCTCCATTTTGAGAATACATTTTTCTTAAATGTGTATGCATGTGTTTCAAGTGTGTGCATACTCATTTTTGTGAATACATTTTGAAAGAGTATCAGTACTTGTATATTTTGTTGCCGAAGTGTATGCCTGCATACGTACAGTGGTAAATGTGTATATCTGTGTGTATGCCCACACACATATAGTGGTAAATGCGGTTTTGAGCAGCATGAAACCACCTCTTAATTACTGTTGTTCCCAGTCCACCCTGACCCAGGATGAAAGCATCTATTAGGGTCCCAGCTATGGGCAAATAGTGAATCCCAAAACAAAAACCAACAGTACTTTTTTTTATAATGACCAACAATACATTTTTATAGCAAAATGACAATCAATGCAACACTAAAAAAATGTAAAAATACATTTTTATAGTAAAATTACCAACAAGACATTCTATAATCTACAAACTATATATCTAAAAAACATACCTCTACTGTAAAAGCATAAAATTATGTACAAAATATTTAGATTTCGGTATTAAATAACCCATAGAATGAGTGTAGTTGTAGGGTTGTTGCAACACTGAGAACCTGACCAGTCCCTCCAAATTTTTGGGCTGATAGATGGGTAGATATTCATTTATCCATAGTGTATCATAAGGAAGTAGCCCTGCTGGAGACCACCCCCTACAGGCCAAACCAAAGTTACCGTCTTCCAACTTGAAAGCTTGCCTTGGTCATAGATATATAGTTGTTGATTCAATTAAAGGAATCCACTGCACTTGCTGAATCATTGTGTAGCATTAGGCAAAGTTGAAATTGTGAGTTCAAATGAGAGATGTGCTAAAATACAGCAATAATTAATGCCTAAATTTATTCTTTTCATAAGTTCAATTACACTATTTTTACAACAAAAATAAAATCTACATTCATACAAATTTTCCACAGTAAATAGCAGCAATTATCATTATCAAGGACAAAAAGAATTTGAAGATTCTCAAACCCCCAAAATAACCTCATTATATCTACCTATCTTAATGATAAAGGTCAAGGTTCATCATCTGCTATGGCTGATATGGAAAACTCGAAATAAAACAGTAGTCTTCATTGCTTAAACTCATATACTTTTCTATCATATTCTTTGGAGGCTCTCAAAACATCAGGTAAATGTGCTCTAAACTTATGTATTCTTCCAAAATTAGCCTTAAAAATTATTTTCTGCAATCATTACAAAATATCACATGATTATCTTAAGAATTTAAAGATAATTTTTTTTTATTCTTATCATCACTCATTATTTACTTGTTCTGTATGTTATACTCTGCCTCAAATTAGATCTTTCTGATTCACTGTACATGTTGGCTGGATGTGAATGCTCAGAAAGCTTCATGTCTCGCTTGTGGAACTCCCTTCCCTATTCCTGTTTCCCTGTGAGCTATAATCTCCAGCTATTCAAGTGTAATGTCAATAGACATCTCCAGTTGCCTTGATCTATCCACTACCTTAATCCTTTCTTCTATCACTCCTATCTGATCTTGCTCAAATTTTTCTGTAACCCCTTGCATCCTAGTGGCTTCCCGACTTGCTTGGGGTGAAATGCTTTAAAAAAAAAAAAAAAAGCAAACCAAAAATAAAAGTCATCCCCTGCACATGGGATCTGAGCATCACATCAGGCCTACAAAACAAATCCCATCAAAAAAATATAGCATAAAAGAAGCCAATCACAAACACTGCAACCAAAGAAAAACATGAAAAAAAGAGGAGTCCAGGAGCTACCACAATTTGTTTTGAAGAAAGCCACTCATAAACAACTGGGACAGAATTGCAGTCAATAGACCTACTGTCAATGCCTGGCAAACATTCAGCATCACCACCCATGACACCAGTCAACTGACTTGACAAACATGTCACTTCCTTGGCCTACAAAGAGATGGTCTGCTCACATTCTTTGCATTGGCAATATAAAGAATTTCATATTAACAATCCCTGTCTTCTTTTCCTTTGATCTCACTGGTGGTACTTGTGGTTTTGTTTGTTTTTTCATGCTATCATTCACATGTCTTTGTTTGGAGATAATGATTTACTTTTACTAATTAACCCATATCTGGGTGGAGAAGAGATGGATTCATACCTTTCGAAAAAGGTATTTGTGCATAAGTGAATAAAACAAACTCAACTGGAACTCGACATTCTGATTAAAAATTTCAAGTCATTAACGATTACACTACCCACACATCCAAGCTTACAGCATCTGGTATTTCCAAGAGGTTAACCATCTAGGTACTGACCAAGCTTGACATTGCTTAACTTCAGTGTTTCAATGTCATATGGTCATAAGCTCCTGATTTGATGAGGCTATTGAAGAATGTAACTTGAGTTTTCAGGTTTATCTCTTGGTATGCTTTAGTAATAAGATGTCTCCTTTTCCCTCTGGTGATACTTTGTAGTCCCCAAACCATGTGGCACATCACATACAACACTAAACTATCACTACACTATTTACAGCTCACAAAAACCTTATATGACTACAATAACTCCACTACAACTTATCATATACATCTTCAGTACAAGAAAATATCCCAGTTCAAAACATTTTTTAAAAGAAACATCTTGTTAGTTACTTTATCTCTAACAGTAAATGGTCAGTAGTTTCTTAAGGAATGTATATTTTCTTCCTTAGTTATATATATATATATATATATATATATATATATATATATATATATATATATATGCACAGAGTCTAACAGAAAAAATTGTCCAAATTATGTAAAAGCAAAATTGTCCATTTGATAGATTAAGTTTTGAACAGTTGTATCTTAGAGATGATTAAAGATATCTTACTGGTATTCTCTGAAGTTTTTATAAATCTATTGGACTCTACTTTGAGCAATAAGAATGTATAATTACTCTCCAAGCTTTGCAGAAGAATCATGATGAAATATGTAAATGACATGTTCATCATTAATTAATCATAGCTAAAGATCAGAGGTTCATGAAGGATTAAAATAAAATTCAATTATTTCAAAATCATTTTCCAACTTATTTATAATGATCATTGCTCTCTCTAACCTTCTAACTTTCTGCCCTGGAGTAACATGGTGCCTCACATATTTCATATATGATTTCATTTTCAAGTTTTTTTTCACTGCTCTTTGAACTGTCATAGCTGAAACTCTTCTCTCACATGCCAAACATCTTATGAATTGAGTTGGATCTTTTCTAATTGATCTCTTTAGCTCTAAGTTGAAATGATGATCCTTCATCCTGTTGTGACCTCCTGATCCAGTTTTCCTCTACTGTTCACTCTTTTTTAAACTTATTCACTGTTCTCTTGGTGGTTCTTGAATGGACTGAAGATGGAAGCCAGAGTATGAATATTGGTACCATTACAAAAGGCCTGAATGATCTTTTTCCTCTCATCATTGCTCATTTGGGAATACAGTGGGGCTTACACAAAATGATTTTCACCTCTTCTTCTTCTAGCTGAATAACTCAAAGGGTTTTTCAGTGATTCTTACAACAAATGATATCAAGATGGCTAAACATCTTATCTAAAAATCTGGAAAAAGAAGCTCAGTTGTAATTTTTTTTTATATTAAACATTTTGTGGGATGGCCAATTATTCTGTTACACCCGGTGTGTGTGTGTGTGTGTATATATATATATATATATATATATATATATATATAATCCATGCATGTGTTGATTTCATTTTGAGATTTATGAAATTTTCAACTGAATGTCATTACGACCTTTCTTCCTCCTTTCTTGTTTTTTTTGGAAATTATCAAACTAATTAATTTTCAGGTAATCTTGGGAGCTTATTTTAAGTTACTTCAAACACTCACCTGAATTTCTTCGTCTAATGTTTACTGTTTCTTAGTTTTAGGAAAATTTTACATACCTGAAAGAAAATAAAAAAAATATTGTTAATTATTTTTAAGAAAACACCCACAGAAAATTATTTAATTGTAAAATTCTTTCATACATAAAATTTTGCAGATTCTGACTGAAAAACAATACTTAGAAAATTATTAAATATAACACTTCCCAAATGAAAATTCTGTTCTTATTTCACTAATGACAGGAGACAACGGGCTAAAAGAATAAATTCAGTGATAACGTTTATTAACCTTAAAGAATGAAGTCTTTATAAACATGTATTCAAGCAAGAGTAATATACAAGAAAATGACACAAAAGCAAATTCAGGGGAAAAAAAGATGCAATCAAAAATGAGGCAAAATTTCTTTTTTACAGTCATGTAAATTATTTGAAAAATGACAATAATGAAATATCAGATATTCCAACGAAGTTGACATAAATTGTTGCTAATTTCTCATTCAGTTATGAAGCTAGTCTATAAAAAAATGTATTACATTGCCGCTGGGAGTTCATGCAGAAAGTTCTTTTATTGCTTGTTTAAAGCAATATAGAGATTATCTTAAAATGAGAGAAATACAAATGCAAGATAGAGAACATAATGACTGAATTCCAAAAAAAGGTACACAGGGAAAAACCTCCTGTCAGAATTTCTGAGATTTTTCTTCCTTATGTGCATGTTTCTTCAGGATGTAGGCAATCATGGCTCTCCACAATATCTTGTTATTTGTAGCTCTTAACAAATTGTCTTTTTGTTATTTCTCCTAAACCTTGTTCCACCATCCATTTACACATGCTCACTAAGTAGGTCATGTGTTGTTTTACTCTATCCTTGTTATCTTCAATCTGTCCTGTGAGTATCAAATTTTCTTAGCTCTCTTTCCTAATTACTTGCCTTTGTTGAGGAAAGAGCTAAAAAAATTTGATGCCTTAGTTTCAACTCTGTCTTCTTGACATTATGTAAAAGTTTCTATCTTCTCTAGAACTTTGTTGTTCAGATATTCAATCCATGTTATCCTCAGCATCCTTCTGTAGAATCACATTTCTGTTGTTTCAAGTCTCTTCTTCATCTTTGAGGAGATTGTCCAACATTTGGTGCTATATAAAAGGACAGATATCATGTAACAGTTTCTAATGAAATTTTTTCAGTTTCTTAATACTTTTCTTAGCTTTTGGAGTGCATCTTTGGCTATCCCATTGCGCCTTTGGATTCGAGTGTCATACTTTTTCCTCTGTTAATATTTCTCTCAGATATTTAAATTTTTGTACTTGATTTTGGTATCTCCAATTTGTAATTTGGGCTCATAGATCAAGAGTGTAGTACCTGTGAAATGTGTTTGAAATCCTCAAGTAATAAGTCTGCAGTCAGATATATAGATAATAACAAAAATTCATCTGAAATTTTCATTGTATATTGTTTAAATCTACACTCAGCCTAGTAATAAAGAGCCACTCCCCAAACCACTACAATTTACAGTAAATGCTTTTTTATATAATCAAGATATTGGTGTTCTACACTAGTTCAAACAAAAGTTATAGGAAGGAAGCCTCCATCAAGAAGTGAACTTGAGAAATCTATGTTCTGGAAAAATTGTTTTAAGAGAAAGATTTTGCAAATTTCAAGAGAAAACACCACTTGCTGTTCAGTCAATGAATGTTAAATGTTTCCTAATAAAGAAATTACCATTACTTTTCAATATCTCAAAACAAAGCGTAAACACTATAACAATATCAACATTATATATATATATATATATATATATATATATATATATATATATATATAATAGCAGCATTGCCTATGCTCGATTCAAAAATCGTACGACTTATACAGCAATCGCTATCACTTGACTTAAAATATTTTTGCCCTTCCTTGCCTTTAAAGGAGTGCCCTTTGTCGTGCTGATGTTGCTACAAACCTTACTTCTTGCCTATCTCACATTGCAAATTTTTTCTAAGCTTTATACTAAACATTAAATCTGTTACAAAAAAAGAACTAAACAAAATGAACACAAAACAATCTGCTTTAAAAAAGAACTTGTAACTGGAAAAACCGAATGAAAAAAGAATGTTAACAACAAATACTTTTTCACACCCAACCCAGGAATCAGAATCAATGTTGAGTTTAAGCAAGCGAATAAGCCAATTGGAGTAAAATGCAATGCAGATTTAAACTTTTCCCACTTGTGACGAATGCAGCTAGATTTTTCTTTATGCTAGTTAACATTCATGTCAGTAAGCTGTTGGCTCTCACACTGGCCAATAGAATCTTCCTGCCTATTCGTGGCAGCTAGCTATAGCCTCTCACTCTGGCCAGTAGAAAATGGCCGCAAACTATATGAAAACTGCCATAGAAGCATGAAAAAAATCGATTATTTCCACTATCAATGAGAGTTGGGAAATGCAAAGTCGGTCTTGGCCTTCCCACTAACTCGGAGCATGTGCATGTAAATTTTGGTGCAAATCCATTGAAAATTGCGGCCGTGCATTTGTTACACACACATCCTGCCTTATATATATATATATATATATATATATATATATAAAAATAAAACAATAATAAAGTCACATAAAAAGCTTGTTTGAAGTTAATAAGCTTTTAGGATACTATCATCTGAGTTGTCATTCTCACAATAAGCTCTGACTGTTCACATCAGGAAAACTTTTTTTGATGAATGTCAAAGTTTAAACAACTATAAAATGTTTTCTAATAAAGAAATTACCATTACTTTTCAGTATTTCAAAACACAGTAAAACACCATAACAATATCACCCAGAAATTCCATAGATCTACAACTTTTACAAAGTTATGCATTTTCAAAACCATATATCATAACCAGCAGTATCAAGAAGGTTAATGAAGAAAAAACCAATTATCATTTTCTCCCCCCGCCCAACATTCTTTTAGTGTTGAAGACTATGGTTATGTTGATTCAGAGCTAATTCCAATGAAAATACTTGAATGATTTTCTCTCTCAAAGTGTTGACAAAAGAAATATAAAAAAGAAACAATAATCTGTAAAGGTTTCTGAACATAAAAAAAAAAAATAGCTAATATGCTTTCCACCAGCCATCTTTTGATTTTGTCATCTGTAAGTAAAAATGGCTCCTAGTAAATGGACTTGTAGATTTGAAGATATAATCAACAATAAGAACTTTTTCATAAAAACACACTTCTAAGAAAAAGTCTTAATGGAACAAAAAACTTCAAAAAGCATTTATTTTTCCTTAATTCTTTAACACTTAAATTTTTTGTTTTTAATTCATGTCATCAAAGTTTTTTTTAGTTTTTTTATTTTTCTTTGCACTGAAACAATTCTCTGGATGTCAATAATAAAGTGATACAAAAAGCTGTTTGAAGTTAATAAGCCTTTTGGGATACTATCATCAGAGTTGTCATTCTCACAATAAGCTCCGACTGTTCACATCAGGAAAACTTTCTTTTGATGAATGCCAAAGTCTCAACAAATATAAAAATTATGTTAGAATATTCAATATGTGTAATTCTCCTTGTACAAAGCATTCAGTAACATTCAATTATTACTAGTATTATGACATAGAAAGTTTTTTTTTTCTTTTTAATTCCTCAAAAATAATTTCCAGATCTTTTATCAAATAAGATTTTACAGAAAGATATTAAAAAGGCAGCAGCTTTAAAATATAATATTGATACAGTCTAACCTCTTTAATCCAGCTTTCTACAGTCTATTAACTGCCATGGTCCAGTACTTTTTTGAATAAGTTACCATTATTTCATTCATTGGGTACAAAGGCAACACAACAAATTGTTTACAAGATTTCACAACAGCTAGCAGAAGCAGTGTGGTTTGATCATACAGTCTTATGCATTTCTTATATTTAACTGCATATTTACCTATGCAGAATGCCACCCACGAGAGCAGGAAGTGCAGATAAGACTGCCAGAAGTAAGAAGCAAGAGTATAAATCTTTACCTATTCTTAGAAAGGGAGATTTACTGCATGAAACAATGAAAATCTTGTTTGGAAACATTAATGATCATTGTATATCCCATTTTAAACTTTGTTCTACCTTTCATAAAACAGTAATATATACCGGGTGCGATGGATAAATTGGGTTCTAGGAACATTCACCATAAACATTTTTGCCGTAGGAAAATTCGCCTCAGGAATTTTCACTGTAGAAAACTTTGCCTTACAGGATTTTTGCTGTAAGACAATTTCACCACATTTTTTTTTTTTTAATATGCAAAGTACCTTGTTATCAAGTATATCTGGCTCATACTCTTGTGACTTTGATTTAAACATTTTAATAAGCAAAGTTATAGGATCAAAATCCTACATCATTCATCCTTGTCAGTAAGGAGCACAAAATTTCAAGTTGACACCAGAACCTACCTCACACAATTTCAATACTCGAGTCAGCTATTTTTTTTATGGCATCACTGGAAGAGTTTTTCAATTTTCAAGTCCTCTCTTTCAGGTAGGTCCATGAAAGTTATTAATGGCTAAACCTATGAAACCAATCATGAGATCAATGCAGACATTCTTCAAGGCACCCTCATTATTTCTCCTCTCTTTCTACTTTAAATAAACATCTGCTTAAGAATGTTCTTAAATCATGAGTAAATATGTATGCAGATGGAGGCACCAATTAACAGATGGTGATTAATAGTAATTACAAAGGTGTTTCGAGTGATCACTAATAATGGCAATGTTATGTCTCCATTCATCTTGCCACAGTGTCTCAGACTCAATGCACAGGTCTATTTAAGTGCCTTGAGGAGGTAGTGCTGTCCTGGGTCAAGAGGGTGGCTGCTGGAAGACCCTATGTCTGGAAAAAGGACTCTACACCAAGCCACACAAGCAGGAGAACCCAAACATGGCTATCAGACAATTTCTGCAACCATATCACCCCTTACATATGGCCACCTAACTCACTAGACTGCAACCCCCTTGATTATTATGTGTGGGGCACAGTTGAAGGAGAGACCAACAAAACGCCACAGTTTATTAGTGCACCTCCAAAAGTCTAGATTACCAAGTCCTGGCAGTTAATCCATCCTCTGAAGTTGCTCTCATAGTTTAGTAGGGAAGGAACTGGCTAATAACATTCCATACTTCCAAAAGCAAACTAGTAACATTTCGTCATCACTGACAAGATTATCATGTTTTCTCCAGCTATAATCAATGGTTGTACTTTCAATGAGGCTTCTTGCCTGGAATGTCTATTAGGTCTCAAAGCTCATTCCAGTAGAACTTGTATATATGATTTATTGCTAAGAGATGCTAAAAGATGCTGGGAAATGGTCAGTTCCATGTATCTCTCCAGAAAGTACCTCTTTCTGCCATGCTTTGTCTTTCCAAGAGCAGGCTCAGACAAAAATGGATTATTGCTGCCACATCTGGACTAGGGCTACCTAATCTTCACTTTCAAATCTTGATAAAGTTCAAAAACATTTACATGGATTTGTGAAAAAAATGAAATAAAAACAAACAAATAAAATACAGAACAATCACACAGTAAAGAGTTGTGGAGCAAGCTGAGTGAATTTTAACTCAACCATAAAAGAGCTATTTATGGCGCCATGGAGCATCTCATTGTGCTCAAGTGGGATAGTCCATTGCTTGGACTGTGATTGGCTGCTGGTACATGAGTGGAGGTATTTCTGTATAAATACCAGCTTGATTCATCAGTTAGTTTGCAGGGTTTGTATTGAGTTACAAGCTGCTTTATTTTTGTCTGCCAGCTGGACGCTAGCTGGGACCCTTACGCCGGTAAGTGCTGTTTGTTGTATTGTTATTCTACATAAAATAATAATAAAGAATATAAATAAATTAGTTTTCCCATGATGCAAGTTATAAAGAAACAAGAAAAGGGTTTGTGATTTTATGACACTTCCAGAAAAGACAATCTCTTTCTTTCCACTTTCCAGTCAGAGCATTTGGACATGTTTTCAGCAGCCCTACTCATGAAGTCAAGATTTGGCCATCCCAACTCAGCACAAGGCTGACTTGAGCTCAACCATCTATACCAGTTCTTATCCTTACATCACATGAATAATTTCAAGACCAAACAAGAAAACAAACATACTCAAGAGAAATTTAACTTTATTTTGATACAGTTAACATAAAAGAAATAAACATCCATAGCAGAAACATTTTTTTTTTTGCAGGCTTATTCTATCTTCTTTGTTTATATATTGAACACACCTAAAAAATGCACACAAAACCCACAACCTTGTTAAGATTCACAGATTTGTGGGTGACAAATTATTTTCCACCCTACAACCCCATTCCCCCACAGGTAAAATGTTGCTAGCCTTTTGCAACTTTATTGCTAGTTTCGTAGCAGATATCCAAATGAGATACATTCCTTAATTCCACTAATTTGGACCTTCACAGCTGAGACCTACCATGCCCTGTACACAGAGTTGACTTATCCTTATTCCCTTCATATTCCATTTGTGAGGGGGAAGTTTCATTCAGACAGTTTCTTCTCCAGAACTGTTACTATTGTGGAACAAACTTCCAAATTGATGATTTCCTGACCAATATGATCTTAAACTCTTTAGTCTAGGGGCAATCTATCTATCCTATAATTATTTACCCACTGCCCCATACAGTAAGATGTGGCACAAGGCCGAGTTTAAAGTGGGGTATCCAAGCCCATATTGTTCAGGCAAAAATGAACTAAAGACCACGTAAAAATGGAGTCAGTTTCCCGAGACAAGAGACTGCCCTTCGGCAGAGCCTCATCTGGGGGATACCCTCTGACATAAACCAGGTAAGTATCTATCTATCCTATATATTGTTGTAGAGTAGGACTCAGCATACTTCCTGCTCTTCCCTACTGATGGACTAATCCTACTTATAAATATGGCAAGTAGCCAGATTTGAAAAGTATTTGATTTACTGAAGTTTTTTCTGTTCTATGTATGAGTATTTAATAAACCTCTTTGTTTTCCCTACCTAATCTTCTGTTACTTTGATAATCTCTCTAACTATGGCCTTTCTAATTCTTGTACAAAGACAACATTACAATGCATTCTCATAATATACCTCTCTCTACTTGTATGACTTAACAACAATTCTGTAGCGCTCTACCTTGAGAGGCTCTTGGGCCTTATATTTATATAAACGATAGTATAAAAAAATTAAATAGCTATTTACTAGATTTGTCTACACTAGCAGAGGCCTTGCTGTTGGACATAGTTTATCGTCTTACCCAGGATGGGGGATGTAGTTTATTGTCATACCCAGGATGGGGATGTAGTTTATTGTCATACCCAGGATGGCTAACGTGAGAGAAGCTAGGTCATACCGGAATAAACCCAGCTGTATTTCCATGGTCTGATGAGTGCACAAAACATCAGGAACTGCTACTCCATGAATAAGTGTGAATATAGGGACACCTAACCTGGACAGATCAGCCGAAAGATCAGCGATTGATGCTCAAATGGATCACCAAAGCCCATGCTTTGAGGAGGCACAGTGGAGTAATGGATAGCGGCTCGGATTGAGTAATCGGTGAGCTGACTTCGAATTCCAATCAAATCCATTAGATTCACTTACATGCTAATACTCTTAGGAAAGGCATGAATCCTCTTCATCTCCTCCCAGTTTTGGATAAATAGCAGGACAGACCAAGTTCTATAGCCTTGGATGGAAAGAAATGGCAATCTACTGCGGGGAAAAAATCTGCCTCTCAGTCATGTATCAAAAATATCATGCATGGCACATAACTGAATGAATAACTGAACTAGATTTGTCAGCCAGGTTTCATCCTTTTACAGTCAAAAGGACTTGATGTCACTATAAGTTCTATGATAACAGTTTCTTCTAATCTACTTCTTACTTGTAAAACACTTTTCCAGCCTCTTGCTTTCTAATCAACTCTGATCTTCATAAATTTAAATTCAATGCCAATCATTATCATCTGTTTTCTTGAGTGTTATTCTTTTATTGTTCTATCTCCTTAATAATGTTTTTCTTTTTCTCATATTCTTTCACTCGTTAACTATTTGCATCTTAGTGACTTTATTGCCTTGCTTGGAGTGAAATGATTAAAAAAAACTATAAATTGATCTTGTACATCTCAATATCTTTAAAATAGAAATCATGAAACACTTATTTACAAGAATAGTTTATATACAATGTATACACAAAGAGAAACACACACACATTTATTATCCTCAAGGAATACTTGATTGATTTGTTTTCTATGACTTAACCCATTGTGGGTTATTAAAAGCCAGAAAATATTTCTAGATTGTAAGAATTTTTTTTTGTGATAATGGTTTAATGATACAAGTTTTACTAATTAACCCATAGCTGGGGGGCAAAAACGACATCTTCATGCCTTTCCAAAGGGTATTTGTGCATAAGTGAATGTAATGAATCCAACTGGAATTGCAACTTGGCTCTCCTGGTTAACAATTCTGAGCCATTATCCATTACACCACCCACACATCCAAGCTTACAACACTTGGTATTTTTTTTTACCATGTGGTTACCTATCTATGGACTGACCAGGTTTGACATTGCTTGATTTCAGTGATTGTACAGGAAGCAGTGTTTTAACATGATGTTACTGTAAGCCACTCAAAGAATGAAAGATTATTATTTAATATATTAATGACAATTTTTTTTTTTTTTTTTTTTTAAAGAAATGAAGTTTTACTCATCTTTTAAACACCTTGGTGCATGGATCAGTTTTAACAAATTTAGTAGATGAAATTCAACATAGGATTGACACAAAGCCAAAATATTAACCTGAAAACTTAAGTCATGTTATTTTCAGATCATGTGAATGTCATGCATGACATCCAACTCATTCAGAAACAGGTAAACTATAAGCTATGTACAACTTTTTTTCAGATTGATGATTAAAAATGGATTCAAACAAATAAATCCTTTAAATCTTAATGAATCATTCATCAACTATCATCTATGGCCAAGTAAAGTGATTCACCAAATAATAAAACCACATAACTTGAAGACTTCCAACAGCATCAGCAATAAAATTAGGGAGCACATCTAACAAGAAATTCAAATAATGATATAATCAATCTGTTGACATTCCACACTATTTTACGCAAAAGGTGAGGAAGGAAACTCCAATCAATACTAGAACAGTTAATGAATGCTGAATATTTCCTGTATGGAAATGGTTAATCTCATCATGATAATAGAGAAAGACTAAAGAATGGATAAAATGAAATATATTAGCATCAAGAACATCAAAAGAAGATCCAGCTGTTCAATCTATATTGGGAACTTATTCTTAAAATTTTCAAAATGGAAATCATGAAACACTTATTTACAAGAATGGTTTATACAGGATGCATATGTAAAGAAAAGGATACAGGTGTCTGATTTATAATAAAATTACAAAAACAAATATATTCATTATAAGCAAATGAATTAATGTATAATACATCTAAAATAATGTATAATACATTTAAAAAAAGAAGTTGACTGTAGTCAGGATCATCAAGTCAATGTGAATGATCTTTTCCTTAGCTGCATAGTATGTGCTTTACCAGGGCTACATATAGTTTTGAATTCAGACATTTCCTTATCCAAGGCTATAGAACCCAGTTTGTGCAACTATTTATCCACCATAGCTAGTGGGAGAGAAGAGTTGGGTTCATACCTTTCCACAGGGTATTAGTATGTAATGAACTGAACTGGAATTTGAAACTAGCTCACAGAATTCTCAATCTGAACCGCAATACATTACTCTACCGTGCCTCCCTAATACATTTAATATAATGTAATAATGTGTATAAAATAATGTATAATAGATTCATTCCATGTTAAATCAATAAGGGCCTGACCATCATTGGCACAAATGTTTTTGAAATTTGGTACACTTACAGAGCTTCATGATACAAATTGAATTGTGCCTATTTTATATCTTTAGGTCAAAGGGTTCCAAAGATATGACCTTTGCCAAAAAGGTGAATTTTGCAAAATAGTCACACAGTTTAAATATCAATATCTTAGTTTTTTTTACCTACAAAGCTAAATTATATACTATTTTAAAGTACTTGGACAGATCTAAAAGATGATCTATTTATTTTTTTGTTTAAAAAGGTCAAATAAGATAATGTCTATTATACATTTTTTATATGTAAATACACGTAAAATAATGTATAACACATAAAAATAGAACTGCTGAACATATATTTCCTTTGTAATAGTGAATGAATAAATTTATTCCATAAAGTTGTTTACTGACTTTCAGGTTAAAATTTCACTGGAAATAAATATTTATTATGTAATAAATTCCTTTTATCATCAATTGACTGATACATATTCATATGTACATTAATATTTAAGTAGATAAATGTTATACTTTAATTATTCCAAAGTATTATCTTGACTGTGTTTGATGTTATCATAGACACAATATTTCAAGTACCCTTTTGGCCATTATTAGGTATTCAACAAGCATGGCATATCTGTTGATTATTGTGTTATTTCATTTCAAACAAAGAATGTTGGATTGCTATATGATATCCTCTTATATAGCAGTGAATGCTGGACAATATCCACATGGCTGAACAGAAAACTAGAGGCAACAGAAATGTAGCTCTGCAGAAGGATACTGAGAATTCCATGGACAGAACGAATAAACAATGAAGAAGTCTTAAAGATAATGACCACAAATAGAACATTCTTAGAATCAGGAACATATAGCAGAAATTCCTTTGATACATAATGTCGAAGGACGGCTTGGAAAATATAAGCTACCAGGGCATATTGAGGACAAGAGAATTCTTTATTGATAGCTGAGGTAATGATTATATATATATATATATATATATATATATATATATATATATATATACACCTTCTGAGTATAAGCAGGAAATGCCCGTGAAGGCAAATATTAAAGACAAGCAAGCATTTTGTGTAGATTAATTTTACTTAGAAATTTTCCAAATTACCAAAATACTAGCCAAATCAAATGGTAAAAAAAGATTTATGATCCTTGTGGTAATACTCAAAACAAAAACAAGCATCTCTAAATGGTACATGGCACAGTGGATAAAGGCGTTAGTTAGATCCAGTGTCAGAACCCAAAGCGTGTGAGTTTAATACCTGGTTAAGGTGGTAGAGAGCTTGGAGAGGGGAATTAACAGTAGATAACTGACATCCATTAGACATGGCACGTGGAACTAGAACAGTCTACCCCAGCAAGCAAAATAAAGGGTTCATTTCAACCACCTAAAGAAGGCCGGAGCATAAAATGGCCAAAGCATTGTGATAAATATGGCAACAAAGATGAGGATGATAGTCCGGGCAAAGTAAATAGTGCAGTATGTGTAATTTGAAAAGAATCTTTGTCATTCCATAAGTTGTTCAGATGACTAAACTTATTCTTTATACAACTTTTACCTTATGTTTTGCCTGTAAATGTATTAGGTTGGTGCAAAAATAATTTTGTTTTCTAACATATGTTACTATGTGAGAAAACAAAATTATTTTTGCACCAACCTAATATAAACATCTTGCATAGAAAATACAGAATAAAATAGGCTAGCCAGTACATTTACTACAATTTCTTTTGTTTGCCTCCACCTTTCAGGAAAAGAAAACTAAGCTTATCTCGCTATATGAATTGTACATATGAAAAAAGCTGTAGAAGTGATTGGCTAAAACATTGTGCTAATAGCAACAAAATCAACACCAAGAACAAGTTCAATCATCTGAACAACTCTTTGAATGAACAAACATACATACATACATACATAGAGATATATATTTATAAACTTAGGTTGTTTTGACAAATTTGCATTGACAGGATCAAGTACTTGACTAAATATCATCTCCAAGCTGGAGAGATACAACAATAAGTTTCTATCAGACTGCATGAATTTGTATCATTTTGTTTTGCCAAAAGGATAGAATCAGCAAGTACACAATGTTAAATTTAAGCCGACACACAAAAAAAAGAGACTTTTACATTCATTGCAACACTGGAAAGATGCCAGAATCATGAGAGACTAATTCTATTCAGTTATTTTTAATTTCTTTTCTTGGTTTTATTACTGAAAGATTTAGCAGAAGATAAAAAAAAAAGAAAGCTTCAGCAGGTTGAATGTTTCTTCTATAAAATGCCACTATTCTTTAGTTCTAGAATTAAATTTTTATGAAAAAGAAAATCTAAAATAAAAATGTATAATATATAAATGAGATTTTATGTTGATTTATCAGTCTATACAAAAACTAATGTCTAAGAAGCAACTTCCATTTTCATTGAATTTGACATTACATTAAATACAGTTTAAAAAGGAGTAAGTGTTTAATTCTTTGTCATCTGAAACTCCAATCTGTTGTTAAATGCAGCAAGGTATGACTTGTTAATTATAATGCCACCAAAACAAAACTGCTTTCATTTAATCATCTGCAAGAAGCCTTTTTACCTTCCATCAGCATGGCTGATGCTAACCTCATTGCACCTTCTCAAGCTAACATTTTCTGCTAACCTAAAATGGAAAGAGTATGCTGCATCAATAGCTAGGACTGCAGCTAGGAAAGTTGGTTCACTGTGCCATGCTTGAATCTTACTTATTTCTAAGTTTGCTATTCAACCTTGATTGGAATTTTGCTGGCATATCTGGTCTGGTGCTCCTGCTATATATTTAAAGATGCTTGATAAAAGAATTTGTAATGTTATTGGTCCTGAACTGGCATCTCAGCTTCAGTCACTTTTCCACTGTGATAACATGTGTCCCTGTAACTTTTTTATAAATATTTTCATGATAACTGTTCTAATGAACTTTCCTCTCTGGTACCTGTGGAAAGGTCTCATCATTTAAGAATTGAAATAGGTAGATGTAACCATAAGTTCTATGCTAACAGTTTCTTCTCTCACACTTCTCATATGTGGAACTCTCTTCCAGCTTCTTACTTTGCAGCCAACTTCAATCTTCAATAATTTAAATACAATCTCAATCGTTATCTTCTGATTCCTTAATTTTTGTTCTTTTACTGTTCACTCTCCTTAATAGTATAGATTTTTATATTCTTTAACATACAGTAACTCCTTGTGTCTTAGTGGCTTTATTCCTTGAGGTGAAATGATTAAAAAAAAAATTAGAGACTACCTTAAATCCCAATAAATGAGAGAGTGGTATTATGAATAGCAACTTGGAATGAAAACGTAGAGATGAGTTCAAATATATTCACCTCTTCTCCCCTCAAATGTTGGTTAAACAGCAAGTTAGACTGGGCTCTCTAACCATGGTTGGCAATCAGTCTAAAAGGACACCTCTGAATTCAGTTCTCCAATTTCCAATTCCAAGCTGTAATCTCATACAGCAACTGCTATTCTGGAGCAGTCACCCATCTAATTTTTTTAAGCATTTCACCCCAAGCAAAGTGGAAGTGGCACTAGCATGCAAAGGGTTACAGAGAGTGGGAGCAAGAGTAAAGAGGCATGACAGAAGAAATAATGAAGAGAAGTACGGGGAATAAAAGACATCTGGAGACATTGCATTTAAATATTTGGGGATTATAGCTAATAGGAAAGCAAGTAAGGCTTCCACAGATGGGAAGTGCAAGACATGAAGCTATTCGAGTAGAAGAGACAGCTACATTTAAGCGTTTTGACACTGAAATGGCGGGACTGAGATGCCAACCCAGTAGCACATTTAAATTCATGCAATTTGGCAAAAAATAGCACGTCAGAGCAGTTACCATGAAAGTATTTGTATGAGAGAGCAACTGTAAACAAGATGCCAGATCAGGGCTGATCACATTGCATATCCATCTCTGGATTTTGTCAAGGACCTTAAGATGAACAGCAGGGGCTCCAGACCATATATGGCACCAATATTCTATGCAAGAGCAAATGGTTGATTTAGAGATTTGAAGGATGGACTCTGATGAGAAAAACTTTCTGGTGCAACACAGAGAACCAACAATTACTGATGATATATATTCAAGGAAGTGAATCATTTCATTTGACATTTTCTACTTCAGTAATTTTTTTTACTACTATTTTGTTCATTTTATTTCTGTTACTTTTATTATACTATTTAAATTAGTGGGTGCATGACTCTGGGGTTAGAATGATAGCATTCCAACCTCAAGTTCAAGGTCTGAATCTCACCAGGGTCAATTTGTAAGAGAGGTGATTTCTTGATAATATCAGGCTGATAATAGAACCTTAGCATGTGACTGGGAAGTTCCTAAAAACTATACCACAGATTGACCTCTGGCCTTATAAGTGAAATTAAAGAAATGAAAGTGTTCAGAATTCATCTTTTTCATCTTAATTCTGCTGCACTCCATGGTAAATTTCAGGGAGTCATTCTTCAGCCATTAGATAATCAACATGGATCAGAGATAAAAGCTCAAGAAAAATTTGAACTTGTATATCTTCCTACCTTTGCTTGAACACATATACTTACACACACACACACACACACACACACACATATATATATATATATATATATATATATATATATATACACACTTCTATACTAATGTGTTTATTAATGCATTGTTAATTGATTGGGGTTGCAGCATTTAATGATGTTTTAATTATTGGAGACTGACTATGAGAAAAATTGGTTAGATGGTGTATGGTTAATGACCAGGTAATAGCCAACATCTGGCTCCAAGAACATCCAAGATTATCATGGACATGAAGAAGTTCAGAGGTAAAAACTAAAAACTAAATTGACTACATAACTGTCAACAAAATATTCAAGAATGCAGATGTTCACTGCAAAATCTATCCAAGTGCCAACTGCAGAAGCAATCATCGCCCTTTTATATGTAAACTAAGAATAAAACTACGGAAACTGAAGAAGCCTAATACAGCACCCAAATTGCAATACAACAGACTCCTGAATGACCTGAACCTGAAGAAAAAATATATAGATAGTGTAGAAAGAAGAGACAAGGGATAAAATGGAACATACTAAAAGAAGTTACATCAGCAAATGATGTCATCCCAAAAGAGAATGGATGAAGGAGAGAAAAAAAAAACAAATGGATCAGAGACAAAATTTTTGACATAATACAAAGAAGACAGAATGCCAAGACATGAAATACAGAAATCTACACAATGATATAAGGAACAAATGCAGGCAGGCTAAAGAATGACTCAACGAAAAATGTGCAGAAATAGAGAGAATGAGTATCACAGATAAAAAGAGATATGCATAAAAATAAGGAGACTAATAGAACAGAAGACATGCTCATCAACAGGCATAAGATCCAAGGACAGAATGTTCATGTTAGAGAAAGAAAAAAATTCTTCAGTGCTGGAATGAATATATTAGAGAGCTCTTCCACAACAGAAGAGATCAAACAACAATTCACTGCAATACCAACAGGCTGGAAATACTCAAAACTGAAATGGAAATTGCACTGGCCAAATGGAACAGAAACAAAGTGACTGGGCCAAATGGAAATGTAATAGATATGCTGACAGCCTGAGACAATTTTGGTATAGACAAGATTACAGAATATATACACCATTCTCAAAGTAATTACAAATAGATTCAGTCAATTCAAATTCATTTTGTAGACTGCTTTTCATGCCAACACTAATGACACCATATCAAGGCCAGATCTTGTTGAAACACACAGAGACACTCACAATATAGACATTTTCCATTTAATGTGAAACATCTAGTCCATTAGGATTTGGTTTTCAACATTTTGGACAGTACTTTAAGATTGACATAATGTCAGGTAACTCTACGAGTGTTACTGGTACTATGTAAACCAGTAATATCTGCCATATAGTCGGATATTTAATGACTAAACCAGTTACCCCACCAGACTTTTCTGGTGAGATTGGTGATTAGACAATCTGTATGATTAAAACCCAAACCTGTCAAAGGGCAGATAGACAGAGCTTCTTGTAGTCAACAGCCATTTAGCACAAACCTGGGCTCCATAGTTATGTATAAAGCCAGTGCAGTGATGACAAAGCATTACCGGGCAAAGGTCTTCTGAGATTTGTAGAATATTGGTTAGCTTATCAGTGGTCTAACACACAAGTAGGCAAGTGTAGCCAAAACTAAAACTGACTTGAGTCATTTCATGGAGAAATATATGGGTGAATGAAGACCACTCATGCAAATGTATTGGGCAGGTCCATTTGAAATGAACCAACCTAACTAGTGTATTAGGCACTCTCTTATAAAATGAGGTAAAATCACCTGTCTTGCTTTACAAGGAAACAGAAGTTTTTACTCCTTTTTTCTTGTCTGACCGTGTTTGATGTTTATTCTGTCTCTCAGAGAATTTTTATTTTGAACTTTTGACTGCCTTAATTTAGCTAAGTTTTGATTTATTTTTACCGTTTTTCTAACGTTGCTTTTTGACTTGTTAAATTTTTCATTTTTCTAACGTTCTTTTTTTACATCCTTCTGTTTTACTTTCGTCTGTTGACCTTTGTTTACTAGTTAAATTTGTTGTCTCGCTGATAAGCAAAATTTTATTTACTTTTTACCCCTCCTTTTTTTAACATTTTCCTACCACCCCTCCCCTTCCCTTTTCTCCTTCCACCCCTCCCCTTCCCTTCTTTAAAAATGGAAAAAAACCAAGATCAGTGCCATCTTTTCTGATTAAAAAAAAGAAACCGGTAATTCCGGATTTTAAAAAAACAGCAAAAAAACATTTGTTCTCCATCAAAAAAAATCCTTAAAAAAAGCTGCGAAGACATCAGAGACAAATAAGAGCGAAGAACTTGCAATTAAGGAAGCCGAGAAGTGCCAAACCAATGTCGAGAAGAATAAGAATGCAGAGGCCGGGGAATTGCCCTCTTGTTGGTCGTCCCCACCGAGTTGCATAATCAATGTTGCGGAGTTCCTGGAGCAAGCCAAGAGTTACGCTCACCTTGTCGTGGAAGGTGGACTCTTGGAAGACGCCCAAGAATTAAGAAAAATTGAAAAAAGAATTGTGTCGGTCTTTGTCGTGGACAAACATTCACGCAAAATTTGTCACACGACGAAAGACACAATGTTAAAATCACTGGAGTCCCTGGGGTTTAAGCCCCTTAGAATTGTTAAGAGAGCAAAATTCTTCATGTGGGATGTATTGCTACCCACACCGGAACACGCTGTCGCTGCCGCAAGTCGTGACTTGATTACAAAAGATATTATATTGCGCACAGAGTATGAAGGGCAAAGGACCATTGTGGCAATATAGGAGGTCCCTCCTCTAGTTATCGGGGAGCACCTGGATGCGTTCCTATCACAGTATGGCGAGATTCTGGGTGCTTCTTGCGATAGCCTGAAAGGGGGGTGGAGTTTCGATATAATGTTGAATGAAGAGGCCTTCCGCTCCATCCCCAACTCTCTGGTAGTAGGGCACTTGAAGCTGCCGGTCATTGTGACCGGCCGCAAACCGGTGTGTTGGAAGTGTGGAGAGACTGGTCACCTCTCCTCTTCCTGCCCAGAGAAGAAGGCCTCTGGAAGTCAGGTGCCTGTCAACCAAGATCCCCCTCTGACCGCGTTGTTGCCTTCCACCTCACCTGTAATGGGCATGCCAGCTTCTGGGGCCGGGTCGGATAAACCTCCGGTTGGCACAAAGGCCACATTCCCAAAAGGGCCTTCGCCCACTGCTAGTGGAGTTGTGGGGGAGGGGGAATGGCTGGTTGCTGGTAAGGCCAGAGGGAAGCACCAGACAGCGGGGCCTCACTCCTACTGTCAACGTTAAGGGCGATGCCCCGGTCTCTGATGTGACATTCAAAGAAAAGCAACAAAAATTCGACCCTGGATTCGCAAAAACAGAAAAAATAAAGCAGCTGAAAGAAAAACTAGATAAGGAGAGGCTATCTCAACCAAAAAAAGTGACACTCACAACATCATCTACCTTGTCCCCACCTGCGACCCCAAAACATCCTTCCCCACGGAAACATTCCACCCCTTTACCATCACCCGTTAAAGTCGTTCCCCTCAGTAGAGATCCCAGCCCGTACAAACATAAATCCCATTATACCCCTCTTCATACTCCCAGTCCTTTCCCCATTAAAAACACTGAAATGCCCCCTCCCGCGCCAAAAAGGCAGAGAAGTCCTACTCAGGATTCAAAAGAAAAGAAGAAAAAAACTGCAAAACTCATTTATTTCACAGGGGAGGATACCTGCAGAATTTCCCCGGCCCAGGCAGAAAGGGCTAGAGACTATGGGAACAGAATCAAAGATTTAAAGTACCTCCTCTCAATAAGGCAATATGCAGAAAAGGATGTGGAAGACCCTCATAATTTTCCCAATGCCCGGAGAGTTCTCACAGTAAGAAGAACAGGAACCGGAGCTTGTCAGGCATGGGCCATGTTGGAGGAGGCGATTAGCTCATGTAAAATGTCTCCTCCAATTGCCATCACTGAAAGTGAGAAACTGAATCACTTGAAAAAATTTTGTGCAGGGAGGGTCCCAGTTTTAGTTCACCCCTCCCTTTACAGAGCATTGAAACTGACTTTTCCCTGGAATATAGGCGGTCTCTCGCAAGACGGCTCCATCAGCAATGAGATGGGCCACGGGTCGATGGGAGAGGCTGTCGGTATCCTTACCCCGACCATGTTCAAACCAGTGTCCCAACCCTAATTAGGTCTGATAATGGCTCTCTGGTTAGCAAGTCTGAATGTCTGGGGCCTGAGGTCAGAGTCTCGAAAGGCGAGGCTCGATCGCGATCTTCAGCACTTTGGGGTGGATGTATGTTGTGTACAGGAGACCCGTTTTTTAGCTCGCGATCATCAGGAGGTTCGTCCTCTATTCAGCATGTTTTGATGGACGCTAGAGGGGTGATTCCTGGCTTGTGAGCAAGTCTCTGGATGCGGTGTGTGCTCTTGTCTTTGCGGATCCGGTGGGCAGGCTTTGCGTGCTGTATATTACCATAAAGGATAAGGTTCTTCGTCTCATTGGGGTTTATGCACCCAACGACCACATGCAGCAGCCTGGTTTGTTTTGGCAGATCGAGCCATTTTTGACGACTTCTCATTCGGTAGTACTAGCGGGTGATTGGAATGCCATCCTTGATCCTGATATAGATCGTATAGGGCAAAAAGCGGGTACTTACAATCCGGATGTGAAATCGTATCAGGCCTTTATCGATGGGTTTGATTTCGTCGATAAGTACCGAAATGAGCACCCCCGGGAGGTAGCATGGACTTGGACTAGGGGTGGCAGCTCAGATACGGTGGTTAGCGCAAGCTACATCAACTGAGTTCTAGTTAAGAGAGTCAAAGTAGGGCTCTTAGAATGTCCAAGTTTCCATTTTATAGTTTACTCGGATCATAGGCTTGTCCGGGTTCGGGTAAACTTAGATAAGCCTAGGGTTAAGATGGCTGGTTACTGGAAATTAAACTCATTATTATTTGGTGAGCAAGATTTCCGGGACCAGCTTTTACTAATGTTACAGCTGGAATTGTTGGGGGCTGTGGTTGGGAATAAGTGGTGGGGCTCTTTGAAATCCAAACATAGGTCTTTTGCTGCTGATTTTAGTCGACGACTCAATCTAGCAGGGCTAGCAGTGCAAAAGTCTCTTGAGGCCAAGTTAGATCGGGCGATAAAATCCCGTGATAGTGGGGACGTAGCCTTAGCTAAGGCGGAGGTGGCCTCCTTGCTTATCAAGAAGGATCGAGCTCTAGTAGTTAGGCTAGGATAAAAAGAATGTCTTGTGAAGCTACGAATATGGCCGCTTCATTGCATTCAGAGGAAGCTCGTAGGGCATCTAGTCGGCATATCGTGAGCATCACATTGCCGGACAAGTGGACTGTGACTACAGACGCGGGCATTTGCAAGGCTTTTCGTGACTACTTTCAGGAGCTTTTTACCAGGGAGCCCGGTCTGAGCCCTGCTCAGTTCGATGCCTATTTAGCCGACTTTCTCCACCTTAAGGTGGCTGAAGCGGCTGGGTCCGAGGGTCCCATAACAGAGTCTGAGATCTGGGATGCGCTAAAGCAGGTTGGCCTGGACAAGACTGTGGGATTAGATGGTCTTCCCTATGAAATGTACTTGAGGCAGTCGCCCGTCTTTGTCCCCTTGCTGGCACTGATTTTCAACAACTGGATGAGGCAGGGGTCTATTCCTCAACGCTTCATCAGGGGTGTGATCAAGTTGCTTTGCAAGAAGAAAGACGTTGGGGATGGGGTAGATAATTATCGGCCTTTGATGATGTTACATACAGAGTTGAAGATTTTAGCCAAGGTCTTAGCTGACCATTTGCAGGTTGTCCTCTCTAGTCTGATTGGTCCTGAGCAGACTTGTGCTGTGAAGGGCAGGACTATTCAGGACAACCTTCATTTGGTACGCTTGATCATCGAGAAAGTCGACAGTGATGCCACGCTGATCAATTTAGATCAGTCCAAGGCTTTCGATAGGGTTGACCATCGGTTTCTGGAAGCTGTCCTTTCGGCCGCTGGTTTCGGGCCGGACTTTCGCACTTGGATCCAACTGCTGTATGCGTCCCCCAGTGCGCTGGTAGAAGTGAATGGGGTAAGATCAAAACCTTTCATTTTGTCTCGCTCCTTTCGTCAAGGTTGTCTGCTGTCTCCATTGCTTTATGTTCTTGCGTTTGAACCTTTCCTGCGTAAGTTGAAGACGAATCCGGTCCTTCGCGGAATTTCTTTACCTGGTGCTACCACCTCGGCCAGGTACTCCGCCTATGATGATGACATTTCGGTTCTGGTGTCGAGTAGGGCCGAAATTAATGAAGTCGGCAAATAAATCAAGGGTTATGAGATGGTGACAGGGGCCAAGATCAACCACGATAAGTCTGTTGGCTTGTGGTTGGGTTCGTGGAAGGGAGTTTCTCTTCCCGGACCTCTCCTCTGGACGGACGGGCCGGTCAAGATACTCGGCGTCTGGTTTGGTCCCGACCTTCTGTTGGAAATGAATTGGTCGGAGGTGCAAGAGAAGGCCGAGCTCGCAGTACGTCTGTGGATTCGGAGGTATCTTTCCTTGAAGGGGAGGGCGGAAGTATGTGCCTCACACATCTTCCCGATTCTCCTTTACCGACTCTCCATGCTTCCACTCCCGTCTGACACTTTATTGGCTTTAGTAAGGCTCTTGTTCTCCTTCTTGTGGGGAGGCAAGGCCGCCATGGTTAGTCGTGAGATCTGTTACCTCCATCCCTCTGATGGCGGTCTGGGGGTGCCTTGCGTTGAGACTCGTCGACATACGCTTCACATTACTTATCTAGATGTGTATGCAACTGGATGAGAACAGCGAATTCTGGAAGGAAGACGTCCATAAACATTTTCCATCCTTGAGAAATGTGCGCTTGTGTGAGGAGGAGGCCGGCCGTAATCCTCGAGGCGAGGGCTCTTTCTGTTGTGAATGTCGGATGGTCCTCAAGCGACTCTTACGGGCAAAGGATGGCCTCTCTGACGTCCAGCCGTTGTCTCGTAAGGCATTATATCAGGTGTTAGGGGGAACGTTCAAGATGATCTGAGGTGAGCTCGGTCTGACGAAGCGGGAGGCTCGCTGCATAAGGCCTTGGGCGCCCAGGTTGAAATGTCTCACTAACCCTGAGGCATCACTCACCTGGCTGGTGATTCGAGGTGCCCTCTGGGTCACCAAAAGACTTCGCGCAGCAAGTTTGGCAAAGTCGCCAAACTGTGTTCGCTGCAGTGGGGAGGTGGAGAACCTAGGTCACGCCTTTCATTGTAGTGTCATAGCTCCGTTGTGCAAGTTCGTTGAAGTTCGCATGCTGCGTGGAAAGTTTTTTGTCCTCGAGGCCAGTTCCATCTGTAGCAATATAGTACCGCCATTGACTAAGGCTGAGCACTATGTGTTCCTTTGCTTACTGGAGGTTATGCGAGTCGTGATATGGCTGACGTGGCAGAAGGAATTCCAACTGATCTTGTTCTTTAAGCATCAGCTTAAAGTCAAGATCAGGATGGGAAGAAAGCGACTCCATCCATTGGAATTTGGCGAAAAGTGGTGACTTGAAGTGACTTGAAGTGGCTTTTTGATGCCGGTTAGGCTTTAAGAATTTTGGGATTGCTGGAGTGAACATTGACGACCCCTCCCATGTATAGGTTAGTTTAGGTTGGTTTTGTTTTAGTTAACTTTTTCTTTTTTTTCATGTTAACTAAGCTAGGGTGTGTATGCTCATTAGCCCCCCCTTTTATTTCTGGCCCTATTTTTTTTTCTTGTTTAATTCCCCATCCCTCCCATCGTTAGGTGGTTAGTGATATCAGTTCTCCGGTGGGTGCAGGGCGCCTTTCGTTTCGAGTGTGTCTTTCGTATTTGTTGTTGTGTTTGATTGAGTGTGTGTTTGTAGTGCGTGCATCGATTGTACCAATGTTTTATTTTTTTTTTCCAAGTCCCGCATTGATTTCGTCCAGTTAACTGATGTTTCTACCACAGTTAGGGCTGTGGGGGGTGGGGTTAACTACTAACAAAATTTTGTTTTAGTTTCTTGTATATAGATTTGTATTCATTGTAAATATTCATTGGGGTTTTTAGATGTTATTTTATTCCCCTCCCCCCACAGACAATGAATTGTATATATGGAGACTAGTTAGAACTTCATAGAGTCTCTGAGGCATTTTGGTGGATGTAGTAAGAATGGTATGTAATGGATGTGTTGTTTTGGTGAAAGGAACATTGTTTGTATGTTTGGGTCAGTGATTGCAGCTAGCTAAGTTTAAAGTTAAGACAAAAGATGACCATCCTTTCCCCATTTCGGCCTTGTGCCACATTTGTACATAGTACAATAAATAATTACAAGTAAACAGAAGAAGGCAGCCAATGTTGGCAGGTAAGTCACTTGACTTCTACAAGATTGCATTTAACAGCCAGGGTAGAGGGTTTCCCTAAGGAAATTAACCAACCACATGTACAGGACCAAGGCAAACTTTCAAATTGGAGGACATCCCCTATAATTTGACTTGTAATGGGATGGGTGCCACCAGGTTAACTTACCCAAGATATGTTATGCATGAATGAATATCTCACTAGCTTTCCACCCAGATATGTGGAGGGAATTGGTTAAGTGCTTATCTGAGTAGGGAACCTACAACCATAGCCACTGATGATGAAATATGACTGTATAGAAGCTTTCAGCCATCTTTGTTGCTATCATTAAGATGAGTGTTTTAATGTCTGAATTTTGACAGAAGACTTATTTATAGGGGATAGTATTATTCATGCTAAAGTTTCAATAAAAGTTATTTTATGAATAAATCAAGACATAGATTTTTTTACGTTAACTGTTAGTGGATGCAAGTAAGCAATTTTTCCATTGTTTTGCCTTCTTCCCTGCCAAAAAACAGCCAATGCCTTCAATCCTCTCGAAAATAGTCAATGCCTTATTTTCTATTGAAAATATTTGATGCCTTATTTTCTTTTAATCCATGTGAGATATCCTTATTCCAAATACCCCTTATCCAGAATATTCCTGACAGATCATTCTTAAAAACGATAATTATCCTGGTCTCTCAATTTGAAATGCAAATAATGTAGCAGTGTGGACACAGAGTTGCATAGTAAATGGTGAAAGTCTGTTCCATGTCTGGACACATTCTTCAAGAAGAGTACATTCCAGCATGAAACAGACTTCAGTGTTAAACTGTGTTCACACTGCTTATATTTACATATGCTCTATCTTGGATATTGAGCACTTTTACAATATAAATATAGCATATCTTAAATACTATATATGTGTGTGTGTGTGTATATATATATATATATATATATATATATATATATAAAATGCATTTTATATATATATATTTTTTATTGCTGGTTTAATTAATTTTTTTTAGCTGCCTTGTCTCCAGTCATTATCAGGTTATATGGAACAGCAATCTTTAAAACCAGAAAAAAAAATGTTTTTATTTGATTTTCAAGAAGTAACTGCTTGTAATTCCAGTGATGTAAAATGTCATAATTGTATTTTAAAAAACATTGGAGACAAGAATAACATAAGTAGCTGAAAATTTTACTTGGCACAAGTTTAAAAAATATTGTAGCAATAGATTGTTCGTACGTCAAATGAGATAAGAAAAAAAAAAAAAAAGATTACCCAGACACACACATAACTGAAGAGCAGGGTGGGTAAAGGGAAAAGATTAAAAGAAGATAATAGATAACTCTTCAGAGATTTGACAAAATATAAGTAACCCACTTCTGGATAGAATCTGTCAGTTTCTTGGTAAAATGCCCATCACTATTTTGCAATCAACAAGTTTTACCAGATATTTTTACTTATGACTACAAGGTTTACAAATAAAAAAAAAATTGTTAATGGACACAGCCATAAAGAAAAATTATCAAGCCTTTCCTTAAAATCAATCCCAAAGTGGGCTCATATACTTTTGGGATACCAAAAAACATATGAAGTTAAATTAAATCAATTAGTCAAAAAAATTCAAATCAGCGAAGAAAACTACCAAATTTAAAGAAAAAAAAAAACACTTGACTTAAATTGCTATTAAAAAAAATTCTCTATATGAATTTCAAAAGATCAACTAAGGTATTTATTCATTTTTTTCTTTTTCTTTTTAAAGAGAATAATCCACCTTGGCATCCTTATTCCAAATACTCTATTTTATTAAATATCCAAGAGATTGTTTCCCTTGAGAATTTTCAAAATGAATCATTCTTCAAAAACTAATCATCTTGGCCTATCTATTTGAAACTCAAATAATGTACCCAAGATCACTTTATAGTTAACATGTAACATTGAATTTGGTTTCAGCAATGTGATATAAAGACAAATTAATGGGATATCAATGGGTATCCCTTTTGGACCAATGATGGCTAACATTTTTGTGGGATTTTATGAGCAATTGTCAGTCAATTTAATTGCTATGTGCATTACATTAATGACACATTCTGTGTGTGCAATAATGAGTTGGAGGCAGTGGTATTTTATGAAATTTTAAATGGTTTGCATTTGGTTCTGTTTTACTTGTGCAAAAGAGAGCAGTGGTGTACTACTGTTGTTGGATATTATATTTCCAGGCTTTAATCTGTACAAGGTTGATAAAATATAAAAAAAAACAAAAAAACTAATCAGTCAATACATCCATCTAAAGGTCTGGGAAACAATCTTTCTTAAAACAAAAAACATTCCTGTGTAAACAAGAGTGGTATGATGGACATAACATGATCTGCCTATGAAAAGGTATACTCAACTCAATATATTATTGAAGTGGGTCTACTGTCTCTCTTTATGGTTTTTTTAAAAAACAGCTGTGCACATTTATTTACTGCAATCAAACTCTGAAGAATGGAGCATGAAACTGGTTAGTTCATTTTCTTCTCTTTTTTATCTCTTGCCACTGGTGTGGTTCCAGTTTCATATCATCTACAGTAGTTTTGATTTTTTCTGTGCATGACTTAATTAGGTCCCTTTTTTATTGCTACAATAATGTTCTGTATGAACAAAAAATCTATGTATAGTTGGGTAATTGAATAACAAAATGAAAAAAAATTCTATATACAAGTTTCATACTACAGGACTACATCAGAACATAGTATGTTCATTTTTATGGCAATATATATATATATATATATATATATATATATATATATATATATATATATATATATATATATATATATATATATATATGCACACACACAAGACCATTCATAAAAGAATAAACACCATGAAGTATTTTTTTTTTTTTTGTTGCATTACAGAGAATTTTTTTTTCTATTATTTTATTCAATTACCAAATAGATGCAGAAATTTTGTGTTCTTTAAAATTCAAAATGAATTATTTGAGAATTTTTTTTCTTTCCTTCTTAAAGGAGAGATAATAAGAGTTGGGGGCTTTGAACTTTTTGACCTTCAGTTTTCTTCTCTATCACAAAATCCAAACTTTTAACTTCAAAGACATTTTAATTTAAAAATTATCATTTTTACTTTTGTGTGAGTAAGAAGAAAGAGACAAGCAAGGCTAAACCATGGATCTGCTAATATTCATCTCACTTCAAAAAGAACCAGGTATGTAAAGATTTGAAAAGATTCTTATATTCAAAAGGTTTATTCTAAAAGTTAACTTCAGCTACTTTCTGTTTAAGATGACAAAAGCTGATAATCTTCAACTGAAAAACAGTATTAGAAAAAAATCAATAGACAATGAATAAAATCAATGATTTCTCTCTTTTCCTTTCTTATTTCAATTCTTAAAATTTTAACTAATTAGTTTCAATGGCGGATGAAAATATAAGATTGACTTGAGTCTAGAACTTAATGTACTTTACCATCAGTCCCATGACTGGGTGTGGTCATAGGATCACCGTGTAATTGAGCACCCAACCAACTCATTCTACATATCCAAGTTGAAAGCCAGAAAGGTATTAATTCATGCAGAGAATGTCTTAGGCAAGTAGACTCCAAATCAAATCAGTGCACTCCAACTTGAAGGCTTTTCTTGGTCAGGTTACATAACAATTGATTCTATTGAGGGAAACCTCTACTCTGGCTGATAGAAACCCCTTTGCCCAGTGATGCAGTATCATCACTGGCTGCATACATTGCTATAAAGATCAGTCTACGAAATGGTCGTTGACTCCTACAAAGGTTTGTCTACCCTTTGACAGGTCTTGTTTTTAATCCTGCTCAGCATCAAGCCATCCTCCTCACTGGTGGGAAAACCAGTTTAGCTAATAATAACTGGAGTGTTAAATTCCTGCTGGTAATAATGTGTTACATCATACCAGTAGCACTTCTAAAGTGAGAAATATTATAAGAAAATAGTGCAAGAGGATACAGACAATGTTACTTTTATTAACACACGTTGGCCATTTATAGCTGGGATCATCATAAATATGACAGTTCTGCTATAGGGGTCCGAGTCCCAGGCATCTCCTTCAACTGTATTGAAGTTTGTAGAATCAGAATTAACCCTTTGACAGAGTGTCAAGTTTTCTGTGCAAATGTAGTTGTCTCCTCAATTCATAGGTTTTGTTATACCATACGTATGGACTATAATGGGTATGTCCCAATCCTCATAAATACAGTGGAATATACTACATGCCACTAGCAAATCTTGTATGTTGTTAATGTTATAAAGATTACCGTTCCATTCCCAACCTTTGTTTTGGTTATTCTTATTCAGTAACCTTTCCTGGGTTACAACAGGGTTATATATATTTTTATTATAAGATATAATAAAAACATTTTTAAATTGCTACACAAAAGAAAGAAAGAAAGAAATAAAGTATTTTGGCAGCAAGAATTCCTTCAAACTTTTTTTTTTTTATGCATTACACCCCAAGCAAGGCGTGAAGCCACTAGGATGCAGGGGGTTGCAGAGGATTTGGAGCAAGAGCAGATAGGAGTGATAGAAGAAAGGATGAGGAGAGGGATAGTGGATAGATCAAGGTAACTGGAGATGTTGATTGACATTACATTTGAATAGTCGTTGGTTTAATAATATCAACAAATTCTGTCTATCCAATTTTTTATTAACTTTTAAATTTCTAAATTAGTTGCTTTATGTAACGGGTAAATTTACCAAAGTTCATATTCATTTTCATTTTATTCCTTGCATACATTCAAATGTTGCTACATTTGTTTTCATGGAAATATTTGGGTCCTGTCACTGGATCTAACCAACACCTTTATTCACTGTGCCATCTGTGAGTTCAATACCTGGTTAAAGTGGTGCAGAACTTGGAGAGGGGAATTAACAAGAGATAACTGATAACTGACATTCATTAGACATGGCATATGAAACTAGAACAGTCTACATACACCAGCGAGTGAAATAAAGGGTTCAGTTCAACATTCCAATCACCTGAAGAAGCCTGAAGCATACAACAGTCGAAATGCTATGATAAATATGGCAACAAAGATGAGGATGATAGTCTGAGCAGTGTAAATAGTGTACATAATGCCTCATCTCAGAAATATAGATAGATACTGAGATCATATATATATATATATATTATATATATATATATACACACACACATATATATGAAGACAAAAGATAGACAGTACAATATTCCATTTCTGTGAGAGATGGATAGGTAAAAATACATTTCTGGAATTGCCATGGTAAATACCTATATCACTGTCATTCTTTGTCACCTTTGAAACCCTGATATGCTTGTAGTGTAAGTGGGATGTAAAAATACTAAAATCAACAATAAATAACAATACCTTATTTAATAAATTCAAATTATAAATCTTGGTCCCAAGTGGATAAAATAAATATTGTATCAAATTCTTTTCATTTGTTCTGCATTGTAAATCTATATAAACATTTAGTCTGAGCACTGAATGTTTGAATCAGGAATAAATTCTGATATTATGTTTAGTGTCACTAAAAAGCTTATTTTATTTAGATTAACATACCAAATTATCCCTTTGTAATATTTGGGGAAAAATGTTCACTTGAATTTACACCACATTTTTGTCTATTTTACTGCCAATTTGCTAGCCATCATGGTATCTTTACAACTTCATGTCTACAATTCATCTTGCATCATCTTAGTATTTGTGCTGTGGAAACTGTCATTTGATTTAAATGATAAATATTTGATTTCAATCCAGATTTGTTCTGGATTAATATGTATCTTTTATGCACACATCATTTGTTTGTTAATTTTATCCTTGCTTATTTTTTATTTTTTTAGTGATAAGTAATGAAGTTTAAAAATATACTGAAACTGGATAATGAGTTTTGTTCCTGTTAGAAAAATAGGCTTAAGTGTATTGTTGCATGTGGAAACTGTTGTACAACAACCCACAAGATGAAAAGATGGATGTTGAGGAGGTGGAGGAGGAATCAGATCTCAAAGGCTTCATACAAAATATATTTGATATTTTCTAAAATTTTCAAGTGCCTATTATTTCTTATCAAGTATATTTGATCAAAGTTGCATTCAAGTGTTTGTTTTGGTTCTACATTAAACATTTTGTACAGTTTTTGAACTGTTAAGATTACTGATAATTTACAGTTCTGATCTCCTGTGTGTGCTTTGCCTGAGTCATTTGACAAAAATCTGAATGGTACCAATTAAGTTTTGCTATTGAAAGGACACCATAATTGAAATTTAAATTCCATAACGTTGGTGTTTTTTTGTGACAGAAAATCTGTAAATACATATTCATCATACAAACAAATCCAAAATGTTATCAATATCTTAATTGTTATTTGACACACACTTTTTTTTTTTTTTTTTTACTAAATCTTCATGCAATATAAGGTCAAAGTGCCACACAATTTAAAGACAAAAGGAATGATATTTAATTTATGGCTAAACACACTCAAGAAAATAAGAATTGAGATAGTTTATATTTGCCTCAATAAATTGGCTAAGCATTTTTAGCATTTTATCTTAACTTCACTGTGGTGCAAATGATTCATAATGGTGAAATTAATTGTTTGCATACAAGAAACATACAGCATTCATTGACCAAACAGTTTATGTTACTATCATATTTTGTTAGGTCAGGCTTGGACCTGCTACTGTTAACATATAACCCAGTACAACCTGCCACATGGATGGGTGATTGGTGTCTAAACCAGCTGTCTCACAAATGTTTTCTCACCAGGAAGACAAAAAACAAAACATGTCAAAAGTTGGATGAGCTTCTTACAGGAACCAATGGCCAGTGTGGGTTTATGTGCATATACACACACACATATATATATATATATATATATATATATATATATATATATATATATATAGGTGGCATTCGTTTGGAAAAACCTCAGATAGCTCAACTTGCAGTAGAACAAATCGGTAACTGAAGAAAAATGGGGAATAAAAAAAGAATGAACTAAGAACATCAAAACAAGGCGAAAATAATTGTCTAGTTTTTAAGTTCCAAGTCCAAAGAAAAAGAAACCCAAAACGAGTAAAAAGACAACTACTTAAAGTGCTCAATAAACTAAGTAGAGCAAAACCTAAAGTAATCCTAAGGAGCCAGGCAAACCTACCTAGGTTTCACTTAAACAGATCCTCAGGGTAAAGCCAGCTCTACCCTGAAGGTCCGTTTAGGTGAAACTTAGGTAGGTTTGCTTGGCTCCTTAGGATTACCATATATATATATATATATATATATATATATATATATATATATATATAGGGCTAAGATAAGGTCTCAAGCCTTGAATGGCAACCTTCCTAGAGATTGTGTCACAATAAAAATGTTCAGTGTAAATGGACTAATATAAGTGTCCAAGTTGGGCACCAGTAAAAGCATCCAACTTTGGAAGAACCTTTGCTTCTACTTATTACAACAAGTCTCAAAATGTTGACAGGCATATATATCAGGTACGACCTGTAGATGTGAAAATGGCTTACCTCCTAGAATAGTATGTGCTTGCATGTTGTTTTCTGTGCAAGATACTTTGAATAAAAACAAAACATGGCTAATCCAAAAGCTGCAATTTAAGAAAGACCTTATTTTGTAGCTCAGAGAATTTGTGAGACAAGTTTGTGGCTTATGCAAATTTCCAAGCCTCAGCCACTCAATAAAATGAGTATTAGTGACAGAAAACCAGAGTAGAAACAGGGCTCACTAGTTGGGTGGTTGTACTTTGTGGTAGTCTCACCAACTGCGATTGTATAAAGACAAGGTACAACTGGTACTCCAAACAGACATACCTTTTTCTAATTTTGTAAGATTAATTCCAGTCCGGCCACAAAAAAATCAAAAAAAAAAAAAAACATGATTATGATGATGATGATAATCAGTTTGAAATTCTTTTTAAAAACTTAACATAAAATATACAGAGAAAAGTTTAGGTATTTGAATAAAATATACAGAGAAAAGTTTAAGTATTTGAAAATTTTATATCCCACAAAGTACTATTTCAGTCTTGGACAACCATGTCAGAAATATGAGTAATCACTATTTCAGTCTTTTACATCACTGTTAGAAGTATCAGTAATAAATGCTTAGCTACTCTGCAACAATAAATCAATGACTGAATACTTCAATGTAGATCACAGTTCAAACCGTGCAGCCTATTAAGTGAAGCATGTCATGTCTCAAAATAGGAATAAATGATATTAAAATAAAAACCAACATCTTGTTCCATATCAACAGTCAGAGATTTCATAAAATGTCCAGTACTTGTGTCTTATTATAAGCATAGAAGCTGCACAAATAAGCTATAAATTGATTTACTGAAATATGTTAAAAGTACTAAAAAAAATGATCAACTTGGATGAAAAAAAATATATTGTTCATAAATTTAAGGAAAGTCGTTTATATCCTAAATTTTGTTTGAAGAACAAGATTCCTTTTATATGTTCTTAATGTCGTTAAAACATTTTGACCATTCCATTTTCAGCCTTTGTAAAGTGTACAATCTCAGAGGATTTACTGTTTTTTATGGCTTATCAAAACTTTTGGTGCTATTTAAAGCCAGAGCATTTTGGATTGTAAGAATAATTTTTTTATTTATATTGCTAGTGAATATTGTATTAATTTTTTGAGAATAAAAATGATTTTTCCAGATATAAATCCTACTATTTAACCCATAGCTAGGGAATGAGGTGGATTCATACCATTCCCATGAGTATTTGTGCATAAGTGAATGTAATAAACCCAACTAGAATTTGAACTTGGATCTCTGATTTCACACCCCAAGCCACTATCCATTACACCACCCATATGTCTTCTTTGACAGTAAAAACTGCATTTCTTCAGAAAATGGAAAGAGAAAGAAAAAACAACAAAAAAAAGCCAATTTTAAATCTCAGCTGAATAAGTTCAGCTTGATGATTTTCGGGGTATTTTATATCACTTGAATTGTTCAACATGTGTCTCAGCTGATATTTGTTGTGATCTGATTTCACAAAGTCCTTGTAATGCCTAAAAAAATAAAATAAATCTATTTTCCTCCCTTGTAATGCCTCATTTGATCCATACTTTATTTAAGGCATTTGTAGCAATATCAGTTGTCAGCCGATATCATTTTAAAGGAAACATCTGCAAGATGTTACAGAAATTATTTTGACAGTTAATGTTTTGACAAAGAAGGTCAGCTGAATGGAGCAGACTTGATGAATTACCGTTTTAGATGAAAACTGACAGAACAAAGAATGCTTGTCCTCTACAAGACAGTGGTTTCTGGCAGCTGAAAACAGAGGACTGCTTGGTGATCACATGGAAGGAAGGAGATGTTGGTTGAACCATTCATCCCATCATCTGTCTACAGCTGGCACTTACAAAGAGGTTGCAAAAAAACAAAATTTGCAGAGTACTAGAATTTCATCTCATGGTTTTATGTTATGGGTGACAAAGTTATTTTCTATGTATTAAGCCACAAGAGTTTTACTGGAAGAAGCTGCACCCTGAGAATGAACTTGGTGTCTGATCTGAACTGCAACGTTACATATTCAGCAGTACTCAGTTCTCATCTCTATCAATACCACTACTGCTAACATAAAATAAATATTAAATCCCCATGAATAAATAGATTTCTAATGTATTTGCAAGATCAGACTGAAAAAAACCTAGTTTATACACTCATATGATCAAAAAAACTGATCATTTATTTGACATGTCTGTGGGGTAGCTTTACACTGAACAGTTATTTATTTGTTTTAGTTACATCCTGAATCTGGGGAACAGGCAAATACAGCTTCTTTTTTTTTTCTTTTTTAGGTTACTTTTCCATTACACATTTTAGAGACAAATAATAGATGGTAAATAATGTGCCTTAAACCTGACAAACACTAGTTGTCAGCTTCAACTTGTAGCTTAGTGTTCATGTATAATTGCCATTTGCCAGAGAAAAAAATGCCTTCGAAAAGGTCAATGTAAATTTCAAGCATGAATGTCAAAGTTCAAGTCCAGTAAAAGTAACAGTATGGCAACAAGAAACCTGAACATCAATGGAAACAATTATAATAAGACAGCTAAACCCAAGACACAAACGTTTAACATTTTACTTAACACGTTTTTGTTTGTTTGAATCTTTTTTCAACTTAGACCACTTTTTGATTCACTCTACATCATGTCAGCCAGATGTGAACACTGCAAAGGCAAAATTAAAAATAGAGGCACACTCTGCACATAGGCACTGAGCATTGCATTCAACTCATAAAACGAAAAATAAAAAATGATTTAAAAATAAATATAAAATGCTTTAAAGACAAATAATTAAATATAAAATTAAAAAAAGAAAAATTTGAAAAAATGTTGACAAATATCAGACCACAAATCTTTCTTTCTTTACTGATTGTACAACTGAAAAAACTCTGGAACGGATTAGTTGAAATGTGGGGCAAAAAAGAAAAAAAAAAAAGAGGCAATCAAAAGATTGAACATTTCCAGAAATAATGACACTTCATCAAACTACAGAAACTAAATATGCAGTTACTTTATAATACTGTGTCTTCCTACATATTTTTTTTTGAAAATACAGTTCACTCAACCAGTGCTCCTGGAATCTTGTAATCCTGTACTATTTGCCACATGTTTGAGTCATCAGCAATTAAACTAGTTTCCTCTTTGCTAAGGATGGTGGCTACATACTCAGCAGAATTAAAAACAAGGCCTTTCAAAGGGAAGATGAGCCTTCTTTTAGAGTTAAATGTTATTTCACAGAATAGTGTAAACTGAGCTCTGATGTTATAACATGGCATTTCCAGGCAGAAGTCTTCACTGACTGAATCAGCAGCCACATTTTCATGACCAAGATATGCCTTCAAGTTGGAGGACATTAGACTTGGAGAGAGATAGGCTCCACCAGGTCTACTTGCCCAAGATACATTATGCATGAATGAATAGCTCTCCAGCTTTCAACCCAGATATGTGAAGAGAACTGGCTGGGTACAATGAATACAGCATGCTTCTTGCATTAAAACAGTTAATTTCAACATTACCTATCATTTCAAGCAATGATGCCAAGATAAGGTGCTAAAATGCTTTGTGCCCAACAACCCATTATGATAATGTGGTTTTTGTTTGTTTGTTTTTTACATTATCCTGTAGTGATAGTAATAAATAAATTACTAAATAACCCCCAACCCTTATTACTAGAATATATAGTACTTTAGAACCAAAATATTTAGTAATAGAAGTTAAATAAAAAAAAATTAGCAAAAATGTACTTTAAAATACAAATAAGAATAGAAATTAAAAATGAAGAAAGATAAAGTTAGATTTATAAAGTTAAATAAAATATAGAATACTCCCATGATGCATCAGAACAAGCGTCTTACTGCCAAAAGAAACAAAAAAAAACAAAAAACAACAAAAACTTTTCTCTTTGTTTTTGACTGCCAAAGGTGGCACATGTTTTGGACAATCTGGAATAAAATATGTTGCCACCAACAGATAAGCAAGATTTCTTTATTTCTTTATACATGTTTTTTAAAATGTACAATCATTTCTCTAAAATGTATACTAAAGCAATTTATTATTTTTATTCCTATGCTTATTTTGTTGTATTTGATATGTTTCATTTGTGATATTGTAATCTCATTGTGGATTGTGATGCCCTTTTTAACCCTAAAAAATAGATATATAAAAAATTAATATTCAGACAATGCCAATGCATCACCTGAACACCATGACAATCCAAAAATAAAAGTTCACAATGTCTACCACAAAACGATTCCTTACTTAAAGCTTGTAATAATTGGCAATTCTTTCAAACAGTTTTCATTCTTTCTTTTGCAATCAATAAAGTTAAGAGTATAGATCTTCATGAAAACTATTTTAATGTTTACCTTCAATAAGACAATACACCTTTCACTTTGATAGACATTATGAATCATCAGGCTTGACTATCTCAGTTTGTGTTCCTGTTTGATGCTTTTCTTTTCACTCACTAAACCTGGCAGGCCTTTCTTCTTTTATCTTATTTCAAAATCCCTAGCTGTTCTTTTCCATCAACAAACTATTCATTTTCTTTCTTTTTCATTTGTTTAAAAATAAACTTCCTAACATCGGGCCCACTTGTGGATTTATGGCTCACCGATGCATTAGTAAGAAGGAAGTTCCACTTGGATAACATCTTTCCAAGAACTACTACTTTGTGATGCTACTGAGAGGATGCTTCCCCAACCACAACAATTTTAACCTCTTCAAATCTAGGGTTAACCATTATCTTTTCCACATATCTTTATAAACTGCATTTCTTACCTTTTAGTTTTACCCCTCATACACCAACCTCCTTCAGTAACCCTCTACTATGAGTTACTCTTGGACCTTCTATTGAGTAAACATTATTAAAAAAATGTAGCAGATAGCTGGGATACTATGCTGGGTATTTCACAGAATACTGGACTATTTTTCTTTTTAATCATTTCACCCCAAGAGTTACAGAGAGTGAAAAGACTGGGTATAGAGGGAACTGAAAAAACAGATGGAAAAGATGAACAGGGTTTAAGACAGCAGAAGATGGCGAATGATGTTGCATTTAAATTTTTTGAAGATTGTAGTGATCAGGGAAGCCAGTGCAAGGGAGTTCCACTGTCGGGAAATGAGAGCAAAGAAATAGAGTAAAAGTGGAGGTTGCATAAGGCTAATTTTAACAGTAAACTAGACACCAATCTAGTAGACAGCACTCGTAGAAATATATATATAGATATATATATATATATATATATATATATATATATATACATACAGACATACACACACACACTTTTTTGTAGTGATTTTGAGAATGTAATATCCTAAAATAAAGAATAATGCTCTACTTCGTATTGAGCCCTCTTTTAAATTAAATGTTACGAATGTTGGAATTGTACTCTATTTATTCTTATCTTACCTATATATATATATCTCAGAAATATGCTATATATATATATATATATATCTCAGAAATATGCTATATATATATATATATATATATCTCAGAAATATGCTATATATATATATATATATATATCTCAGAAATATGCTATATATATATATATATATATATCTCAGAAATATGCTATATATATATATATATATATATCTCAGAAATATGCTATATATATATATATATATATCTCAGAAATATGCTATATATATATATATATATATATATATATCTCAGAAATATGCTATATATATATATATATATATATATCTCAGAAATATGCTATATATATATATATATATATATCTCAGAAATATGCTATATATATATATATATATATATCTCAGAAATATGCTATATATATATATATATATATCTCAGAAATATGCTATATATATATATATATATCTCAGAAATATGCTATATATATATATATATATCTCAGAAATATGCTATATATATATATATATATATATATATATATCAGAAATATGATATATATATATATATATATCAGAAATATGATATATATATATATATATATATATATATCAGAAATATGATATATATATATATATATATATATCAGAAATATGATATATATATATATATATATCAGAAATATGATATATATATATATATAT